>JFZS01000075.1:0-90081 GCA_000709145.1 Balansia obtecta B249
CAAGCAATTGTGGGGGATTTCGTCACTTTCCACCCATTGCCGAACGGGTAATGGGGAGTCTCTGACGTGCTTCCGTCTCTTTTCCTCAGGTCGGCATCCAGGTCTTCAACCGTGCAGTTAAGAGGTGGCTTCCCAGCATAGAAGCATGAAAAACCACATAGGGGCTGATAAAGCGTGAGCCCATACCCAATAAAGCCTTTGGCCTCATAGGCGTTGGTCGAAATCAGAGCATAAAGGCCTGGGACGAAAGCCAGGATGGCGAGCATCTGAGGTTGGGGTATTCGCATCGTGAAGAAGGGTATAAGTGCAAAACCCAAAGGCTCCCAGAACCGCAAAAAAAAAAAAAAAAAGAAAAAGAAAAAGAAAAAGAAACGAAAAGCGACAACAAAG
Source organism: Balansia obtecta B249 (assembly GCA_000709145.1). NCBI lineage: Eukaryota > Fungi > Ascomycota > Sordariomycetes > Hypocreales > Clavicipitaceae > Balansia > Balansia obtecta. Next base: position 391 of record JFZS01000075.1, read on the forward strand.
GCAAAAGCACAGACAAAGACAAATCTGCCAAATCTCGGGAAATGATCCATCTGACAAGAAGCGAGCCAAGACGCATATCTATATACCCCGACGACGGGACGAATTCCGAATACAACGCTACGTACAAATGAGGGCAAATTTTTCCTCCACTGCGGGAATTCTATTAGTTTCCTCGAACCCTGCCTGCGGGAGACATAGAACGAGCAAACAATCAGTTCATTGGGAGATTCGAAGCAGGGGGGCATGGCCCAGACCCCCCGTATTCATCAGATTCAAGCCTCTTGCTGAGCTGGTGATGAGCTTGGCTCGGACTTCTTCCTAGATGTTGCTCCACTGGGGGGAAAGAGGGTCCTCTGGTTGAATGAATTGGTTGTGTTAAGAAGTGCCGAGACGGTCATGATGCACGGACAGACGGACTGGGGTGAGTTGTGGCGCACGGAGGAGACAAAGACTGCTACGCTCGTGCCTTGACAACACGTTACTTGTGCGGCCTGTGGACGCTTCGGGTCGGCATGGGAAGTAATTGCTACGCGAGCCAACTGCACATATCTCATTCTGGGCAGTCCCGGCCGGTGAGATTGAGGCTAATCTGCCCGCGTCCTACTTTCAGACAGCTGCAATCCATTAAAAAGTCACAGCCGCGTCAAGCCCAACTGATACATACATACATACATACGTGAGCGCCTTCTCCCAAATAGTCTTATCTATACCTAACGCACCTTCCATCCCGCTCCTAGCCTCCGCGCATAACGCTTCCGAAGACGGTCTTTATTCTACTCAAGTCAACGTAACTATCACCCCGGCTAGAACTACCCGGGGGCATTAGTCACAACCGAGAACCACAAATGGACAAGGGAACCGGCCCCCCCCCCCTCCCCCCTTCCCCTTTTCCAAAAGTGGTGATGAGATTGATAAGATGATCAGATAATCGCAAAAAATTTTTTTTCTTCAGCGCGCCACGAATCACACACGGGCGCTTTGTCCACTGGGCTCGGGGGTGCTCCGCCGAGCTCGGAAGAACGGCTAGTTGCGCGAATTCAAAATTCACAGACGACGTAAGGCTGCGTTAGCAGCGAGGGTGAATGGGGCTTGAGGCCTAGACTTGCCATAGGAGAGCAGCGAACTTGCACGAAGACCGATTGTCATGTCTACATGGTCTTTTCCTCATGGACACCAGGCAAATTGATGACTTTTGCCTTGTCATAGCAGCTACCTTGGTGGATCAAGTCTCCTATTAAGCTAGCGTAAGTCGTTGACAGGGCTTACGATTAGGGCTTGCACGGCAAAAGCTAGCATCGCAACCACATTACAAACCGGAGATGCGGTCCACCGAGCATGTCTTGCCGGCCCGAAAAGCAATGGGTCCGGACTCGACGATCAGGACCGAATGGTAAAACTCTCTTGCTGAAGGCGGAAATCCCTCATACGCCGCGTCTAGGGATTTCTGCCTTTGTGAAGCTGAGCGCATATCAGAGCATGTTCTGCCAAATCTGATAAACAGCCTGCCCCATCAAACACATTGCACGCTTCTTCTAAGCTATGTGAGTTACGGCCTTTACTAACCGCTTGGTCAGCCGTCGCCGCCCGACTGACTCGCGCAGGCCACCAATCGTGTTTTCTTTAGGAAAAGGCATTATAACGCTTGACGCGCTTTTGTCTGCGAGACGTAATGGTGACGTGGAGTTGCTGGTGTTCTGCAAGGCAGCAAGTGAAGTCATTGCTGGCCGTCTGCACTGGTCCTTTTTTTTTCCCTTTTCTGTTCTTCCTACTTTCTTTACTCGCCTGATCAAAGGATAGATGGAGTAGTGGATTCCCTTGACCGGAACCGTCGCCAAGACCCAAGATCCCATTTGGAGATGCAAGATCTGAAAACACTTCTTGGCTAATCCCCTACTCATCTTGGAGCGAAGAACGTGTCAGCCAAGCCATGAGTCAACTATTGCGCTCGTCCTGCTTAGACTTAAAGTTGATTACCACATGCCGGTTGCAAAAGGGAAAGCCATCATACAGAACAGCCCTAAGAATATCTTTGTTGATGCAAATTGCGTCTATCAACATTAACTCACTATCCAGTCTTTCCATCTAGATACATTCAAGTATACAACATGCCAAGGTGCAAGCCAATATGTAATCGAAAAAAAAAACATTCAAAAAAATTCCAGGCCTACAACTCCTGTGGAAACACATCTGGGCAGTTTTTCTGCAACAACTGCGCCAGGCTTTTCGTATCCTGTGCTGTACTCCCAGCCGGCGCTGTACTCCCAGCACTTTTACCCCCCTTCGCCTGCCAGTCAGCCTCGAATCGCTCGAGGGCCTGCGTCAGCGCTGCTTCGTCCAGATGTTGCTCCACGACCGCTTCATTGAGCGCATCTACAAAGATGCGCCATCGACCCTTATGATACGATTCCACAAGACCCGACCATGCCTTGGCAGCGTAGTCGTTGAGTTTGGTGGCGTTCACTTGCCATACCGTTACCTGAGAGCGTGCGTTAAACGCAAACAGGTCTTTGTTTCCTGATCGTGCTCCCCATTGTTGCGCGCCGTCCATCCACTTGTCCAGCTTGAAGTGCGTGTTCCTTGAAAGAACGTCGTCGAGCATGGACAAAAGGTCAAGTAGTTTTTGTCCTGCCTCTTTGACATCACAAGTGGATGAACCCGATCGAAGCTCATACGACTTGGTAATGTTGCATTTATAGGCGCTGACAAGTCTTTTGTACTTGAAGTCAAATTCGTTGCTAATCACTTGGCGCGAGACATCGGTGAAATCAAATTGGAAGGCCGGCACACTCCACAGTGTAGGTTGACGGCGAGCCGATTTGAGCATGAGCCACCACGCTTTTTGCAGAATAACGGGGTTGTAATGGACGGCTGTTGGGTGTGGAAAGTGGCCTGTTCGATTCACGATCCCGGAAAGAGCTGGGCGCAGCTGATACGTTGCAACAGGGACTTGAGGGATATCAGTGCGCGTGTTGGTGTAGACAGAGTAGCGAAGGATTTCCCAGGCCCCGTACAGCTCGTTGGGCAGGCTGGACCCAAATGCATATCGTCGGGTGGTCCAGTCTTTGAAGTATTGCTGAGTATCTAGGGCGCATGACTTCCATGCCTGGTCAAGAAAAATGTCATAAACAATCTCATTACCCTCAAACGCCTCAGAAGAAATTCCGAAGCCAACGAGTGAGGATGACTGTGAGAGAGCGTCAATCGGCCCGTTGGTAATGGTTTGCACTCGTCCTTCAAGCCCCATGTTGCCTCCAAAATTATGCAGCTGGCACCAAATCCACCGCTTACCGGAGTAGCTGTTTGTGCGTTGCCACTGGGGGTAAACTTCCGAGTAAAGATCGAGAATCAACATGCCTTGATTATCAGTAACGCCGCCCAAGTAGGCGTCAATGCGTGGCTGCGTCCAGAAATCACGACTTGAGTAGAAAAGCCATCCTTGAAGCAACCAAACCGCGGCAGGGTTGGCGGCAGTGAGGCTGTCGTAGGTATGTTTCGAGATGCCCGAAAGGTATTGGGTCCCGCCTGATGCGGGAGCCAGCTCATTAAATTGATCAAGAGTATAAATGTTGGTGATATTACCAAAGGCCTTGATTTGATTGCAAATAAACGATTTCTGTAGTTCCTTGAACGTGTCATCCATAGGACTGAGAAATAAATCACGGCTATACTTGTCTGGAGCTGGAGCAAACCAATTGGGGGAGGCGGCCAATTCGACATTGGGCCGAACCTTTCGAATAGTCTTGGGGACGAATCCCGGGAATGCTGGCAGTACCGGGGTGATGCCTAGTTCCACCATTCGATCTAGGATTTTTTTCTGGAGCTCAAACTGCTCGTCAATGAACTTCATAGGCAGGTTCCCCTTGCCCCCCCAAGAGCCCTGTATGTTGCCAAAACGATTCCAGGATTGGAAAGCTGGACCACTGAAAAAGGGCAAAATGTCCTCCTCTTCGAGGCCGAGGTCCTTGAAACTCTCGAGAAAAATCTTTTCGTAGCCAACCCAGGCGAGTTGCAGGTTGACGCCTCGCAAGGCAGCCCAATCCAGAAACCTCTCCCATTCATCCCATTCATACCAAGCAAAGGTATATGAGAAGGTCACTAACGTCGTTCACAGGGTCAGCCAAAGCAGGGAAATTACATACTAAGCCGCGTACGCTTACCAGTGTTAAGATTGTATCTCCAAGGGACGACACTCTCCCCTTTCAATTCTTCGGCTGGAGCCGGAAGAGCTTCAGGAGTCCTCTTGTATCCGTCGACAAAGAAAAACTGATCAAACTGCAGAACCTCATTGGCGTAGTGCCGTAATCTGCGCTTTGAGGTTAGCGACTACCCTGAAATAGATCTAAACAATCAGTAGTATTTTCGTGGACGGCAGTGTATAAACTCACCCTCTAGCAAGGGCATTCAGCGTTGTACCCTCAATAAGGATTTTTCCGTTGTTGCCCGCCTTGACGACGTATTTGTCGTTGGTAGGCGGGTTCCAGCGCGACCAATTCTCGCTCTTTGTTGTCAGTTTGAATACAAAACAGTCTCCCTGTTCCGAAAACAGACGATCTGCTAGCGCAGCAATCCCTGTTGTAGGCGACGACAAAGCGTTCACAGCAGATACGGAAAGTATCGCCACGACGGCGAGTCGCAATAAAGACAACATCATCCCCAACGCAGCTAAACAACGCGTCGCGACGCGGCGATTTGAAATCGCTACTCAAACGTCACAGGTGTCCGAAAAATTCATGTCCCTTCGTAATTGCGCTCCTGGTTGTTGTCGAGCAGAGTCGCATGGACGCCTATAGCAAGCAAGATATAGGAATGAAGAGCACGCACACCCGTGTGAAATCAGTGACAATTTAGTTATTTTCCGGCGCCGCTGTTGGAGCAGCAAGAAGATGCAACATGCATGCCCGAGCGCTAGAAACAATATAAGATTTGGGAAAAAGGATGCTATATTGCGAAAACAGGAACGTGGAATTCAGATAGGGCAAAATTATTTCCAACACTCTAGTAGGAGAGGCGTCAACTCAAACAGAATAGTAGACGGGGAGAATGGAAGGAAGGATGGAGGGACAGGTCTGAACGGGTGACAAGGAAGGAGCGGCACAGCTGGCAGATTTGAAGCAGCTGCCGGCAAGGTGAACCTGGTCACGATGAGGAGGCAGACAGTTTATGCATGGCATGTCACATCGTCTTCTCCATTAGTGGAATTACGCGTGACTCTGCTTGGCCAGCTGCCAGAAATGGCTGGCCGCTTCTCCGGTCAATGGAGTTTTGTGTTTCGATATTGGTCTTCCACCGACTAGGCATTTCCGGACAGTGCCAGCCATCAAGGCGAACCCTGTCGTGGTTTCAGACCTCAAGAGCGCAAAGCACACCCAGGTGTCGTGGGAATAAAGCGGGTGAAGTAGTTGTGGAATACTCCGTAGATACAATTTCTTTGTTGTCGGTAACACCCATCTCTCGGTACTACAGGTGCCTAGTGGGGGGGTTGGTTGGTTGGTTGGGGGGGAGGGGGGGCAAGAGGACAGCCAGCCACTTGACGCACGATACGCCCCACCACCTCAATTTGAGTTGAAGCTCGACGCTCTATTTCGATGAAAATTACGCTGCAAGCTAGAAAAACGGACCTTAAGAACTGCTACATATCCGTCCTCCGAATGACTCGTTAGTGATATTGGGGATACGCGCCATGCAGTGCTACATACATAGCTCATGGTCCTCAGCCTGAGTGATGGTGTCCAGGCCGGGTCATGCAAGTACATGTACATATACGAAGTGCATGTACATACAACACAACCCCTGAAAGATTTACAAAGCTACAAGCCCCATATTCTCTACCGGTTAGGTAGCTCTTTAACAGTAAGAATTAGTGTATCTTAAGTAGTTAACCTTTTATTGTTAAAATCGTACACACTAGATATAGCGGAGATATACAGGGTACCCTGTAGATACTTAATTTTTATAACTTGCCAAGATATTAGAAGTTACTCTCTACCTCCATCCTATGGTCCACTAATTCCTAAGCTGATATCCTATAGGCTTAAAGCATCCATGGCAAGTATCGATGCTGGGGCGGTAAATGGCACGTAACCCTCTCACATCTTGCCATAGAGCCAGCCACCGTTCATCACCGTCACATCACTCAATATACCCCAACGCCCGAAATGCATCATCTAAAATCTTCTGTATAACCTTCTCCTTCCTCTTATTATACCCTGCCACCGTCTCACCCGCCTCCCGCGCCTCCTTGGCTGAAACTCTCTTAATCTCAGCATACCGCTTCCTATCTTCCGGGTGTGCAGTCAGCCACTCCTTGAAGATGCGATGTCGCTCGACCTCTGGGCAATCCGGCCCGAATACGTGCAGATTCACTGGCACAGGCTCTCTGCCTCGCCCAAAGAATCGGTGTTCGTGCCATGCCCGCTCACGGATTAGGAAAGTGAAGCCAGCGGACTGCAACGGGCCGACATAGGAATCCTCGCCCAGAATGTCCTTCACGGTGAGATCAATGTCGATAATGGGCTTGGCGGGGAGATCAGGCACGCTTGTTGAGCCCACGTGGGAGATGGTGAGTGCGTTTTCGCCCAGGGCCGCTTTGATGCGATCCCTGATCTCCTGGAACTGTTGCGGCCATGTCGGATCAGGTTCCACTATTTCGAGTTCATTTGTGAGCTTGCGGGTTGCGATGCGCTCCGCCTTGTTGGGGTCATCTTCGATGTGTTGGATGATTTGTGACGGTGTGAGGGGCATGGCTCGTTTGTCGAGTATCGCAAACAGAGATGGCAGAATATCGAGTATTGCTTCAGAAAGCTTTATTTTGCAGGCTGGATGTGTGTTATATCTTAGTATATGAAAATTACCTCGATGCTGGCTGCTGCTTGATATGTTTTAGCCCGAGCCATTCCTGCCGCAAAGCTCTGACCATCGCCGATGAGTCACTTGCCGACACCGTGCAGTTGTAGCACAGAGTAATGTAACGGAGTAGTTCTTGCTGCTTTCAAGATGGATCTGCCAAATCCTATCACGCAGTACCAGCAGATACTCTCGTCTTGTCGACTCCTGTTCCTACGACGACACGGACATGCCTATCAGTAGAGAGTATCTTGCCTGGGAGATGTTTACGAATTTCTGTTGCCGCCGATTGCAGCATGTCTTGTACCGAGATGACGACGAGAAATGTACCTAGGCACCTATCCGTGCCATGCCCCACTTATTTGGCCCGCGATTACTACTAAAGATGGTCCAAGTCGGTCGATTGGTAGACAAGTACGAATGAGCGACTTACTAATATGTCTGCATTGCTGATAAGTACCACCTTTGGCGTTGAGCGTAAATCGCGGACCAGAAACTGCGGCATCACACGGTTAGCTGTGGGTTGTCTAACGTGGGTGAAATTTGGGCAGGACTATCACCTAAAGTGTTGACGGCTGGCGGTTGACAGTTGACAGTTGACAGTTGACAGTTGACAGTTGACAGTTGGCGGTTGGCAGTTGGCAGTTGGCAGTTGACAGTTGCAGTCGACAGTCGATAGATGGCAGGTGGCAGGTGACAGCCGACAGTGGATTTATATACTCCATTCTCTGCTTGAAGTGTTGACTGTTCCATTTATCAATCATTCCTTCTTGCTCCCTTGTGCACGAATCGGCCGAAAGAACAAGGTACCTCAAAACAGCTTATTCTGTACTCCGTACTATATGCTACATTAGAATTGCTGATAATCGTCTGAGCTACAGAGAGCTACGCTACACGGATTGTGCTGTCCCGTTGCTGCTGTGCCAGTGCCAACAATATACTCATGATGTACGGATCCTCTGCTGCAACCGTCGGATGCAGCCGTTGCAATTTCTTCATAATACGCCATCCGAATGGCTCATTCCTCACCAGTACCGAGTGCAGATCTCGGGTTCCAGAGCTCAGACCAACGAATCTCGGACGCATCGATTTCGAAATTGACGTATGCCAATCGTATCCTTGCCCCAGGTCAGGTCCGCTTGAAAAATACGCTGTTACTTACGACGATCTTGTCCTCTACGATTTGTTCATTACAATGTAGTGTCTAACCATCTCTCGCAAGCAGCAAGTAGCAGCAACCGGCGAACCCAGGACAACAGCCGAAACAAAGTAATCATGAGACGTAGAAAAAAAAAATGCCTGCAGAGCTCCGATTGTGTCATGCAGGAGAACTTACCCGCTCTCTCTGCTCCGCCGCACGCTTGATTCTCAAGAGTCACTGGTCCATGCGGTTGGACGCACATAAGCTCGCTCGCTGCTGTGCAGCCGCATGGCCTGAATCAACGATATTGGGTTGCCCAAAGAAGACTCGACATCGTCGTGTGTCGTAACGGGAGCTGATGTCGAATCGCACGTCTTTCTCATTCTGAGCAGCGTCTGTCGCATCATTCCCACACGCCTTGGGCCTCGTGCTTGGGCTTCCACGTTTGCTCCTAGATGCCAGATTCTTGGTCGACACATTCATTGTTCGGCAGTGGCTCCGTCAGCCACGACAAGGTGGGTTACGTTGTTGATATTATTGATTGACGCTGGTGAGCTTCAACCCTTGAAGAATGCCCCTTGCACAGCACCACCCAACAGCACTGCAGCTTGGCTAGAACAACTACAGTCGTGCAGCAGCGCACCACATCTCGCGGACAAGACAGCATGCACACACCAACTGCGAAAAATCTGGCTCTGGGAGTGCCTTGAGGTCTTGAGTGTTGATGAATTGCCATGTTGACACCGGAAAGTATCACTTTGCCTTTTTTCGGAAACTTTGTGGAGACTTGCCTCTGCTTTAGCTGAGCCACAACCGGCTCTTCAAGCAACAACAGCACAGCGACATTAAACCAAACCAGACATTTGTCTGACAAGGCCTCATCCAGATACGTCAATAACAAACAGCTGCTCGAACAATCTGCCATCATTCACCCTCGTTGAGATTAATGCGCTTGCCATGGACCGTCCCGCAAAAGGCTCCCCTAGCGGCCACACTAGGAACAAATCCTCAGTCTCGCGATGTGAGTTTGGCAACCTTGCATCGACTTAATACTGCCCCATCCTCACATCTCATCTCTCATCCCTCGTTTCTCATCCAGTCCCATCCCATCCTCTGCCACTGAACGACGGCCACGTCATGTGAGAGACCACCTTCATCCCCTGGCCGTGATACCGCTATCCGCGTTTCAATCTTGCTCACCTCCTGCAGCTTCGCGCCCACGGACTTCTATCAAAGGGCCACTCGACGTAGATGAGTTCGTGTTCCGGCCGAGTTAACTTTGAGTTCAACAGCTGACCTAACAACCTAGTACACCCTTGAGCACGCCCTCAACACCAGAGCCTCAACGCCTCAGCGCCCAGCTCCCAGATCGGGCAGCATCGCAAGCCCGACAACTTACAAGCTCGCCCATCCAGGTGAAAGATTCTGGCCCCAAGGACTTCTCATTCCTCCTCCGTCCAGAAATCTACCACCCTCTCACCCCTCTCAACGTTCCAGTCGCCTTTCGCAACTCACCCAAGCAGCCTGATCCGTCTGCACCACTAGAGCAGCTCCTTGCAAATGGCCACTTCCGAGCAGCAGCCATCGCGGCGGTCCAAGAGCTGACGGGTTCTGGTCCACACGGAGCCGTAGACCCGACAGACTCTCGTCGAATCTTTGACCTGCTTTACACGCGTCTCGTTTGCTTGACGCTGATTGATGCTACTGCTCTGGCAGCGCAAGAGGTCAAGGCGCTGGAGGATCTTAGCAACGCGCGGGTGTACCTCGACCAAGAGACGGGCCAGCACCTTGTTCCATGGCATCTACGTGTGCTCAATGTGCGTCTCCAGGCGCTAGGGTTTGGCGACCCCCGTCGAGCCGTCATGAGTTACCACGATCTAGCGAGGGAAGCTCGAGATCATATCAGTAAGGCAGCTTCTCAGCACGACAATTCGGCCAGCGAACTGTGGAAAGCACGTCTCCATGAGCTGGGCGTCAAGGTAGCCGGTGCGTTGATTGACATGGACGACTTGTCTGGCGCAGCGCACCATCTGGACACCCTGCGAGGTCGAGGAGACGGCAAGATTAGCCTGTCAAAGGCCCTTCTATGGCTGCATCTGGGTGATGTGGACAAAGCACGGAAATGCGCCGCCCAATGCTCTCAAGATGCAGCCGAGATGGAGAAGTTGATATCCGCGCTCTGTAACATGGCGGATGGCGAGTATGAGACGGCACTGGGTCAGTGGGAAGAGCTAAGGGCGGATTTGGCTGGTGATGAGATGACGGGTGTGAACACGGCGGTATGCTTGCTATACCTGGGTCGAATGTCAGAGGTCTGTCACTTATTTCCCACTCTGGTCTCAAATCAAATGATGTCAGTCAGCTTACGTCGTTGCAGGGCCGTGAAATCCTCGAGAACCTCATCCAGTCGGGATTCTCGTCCCACGCACTGCTTTTCAACTTATCCACTATGTACGAGCTATGTACAGAGAAGCACCGGCAGCTCAAGATGAAGCTTGCGGAGCGAGTGGCCGGCATGAACGAATCTTCAGCGGGATGGGAGAAGATGAATGCGGACTTTAAGTTGTAGAAGGGATCAGAGAACATGCTGTGTCTTATATCTCTGAACTTAGATATCAACATGTTACGGTTTCTTCCCAGCATCAGCATTCTGAAGCCCGGCTTGCCTGTCATGTATTTGTCCGTACCACCATGATTCATGCTCGGCCTCTCCATGATTGAACTCAGCATAACCGATAGTATCTCCTATGCAACTCAACTTCATGTCGTAAAGTGTTGATATCTCTCTTTTAATGTCACCGCAGTTTCTACCACCTTGCGACCTTGCATCCATCCGTTGCCAATGCGGGGCCGCCCGAATCCCGACAGCCTCGGCACTTCCAACACATCCCATCCCATCACCTACACCGTTGCGTTGTCTTTATGCCATGCATTGCCATTTCACCACTCATAAATCTTCCAATCGTCAACTGGGAGCCCTCTTCTTCTTTGAACGGGATTCATCTCAACGTCGTCACCATGTCCGACCGCGTCGCCCAGATCACAAACCACCTTAACTATCCCAAGGGCCTACTTGCCAATCAAGTCGCCATCATAACAGGCAGCGGCCAGGGAATCGGCGCCGAAACTGCCCGTCTATTTGCCAACGAAGGTGCCAAAGTGATTGTCACGGACATTGACGCCAGTATGGGTTTCCCCTTCCGAGCCAACATTCACGTGTAGCCATTCCCAGCCCCAGGAAAGAAAACACGCAATCTACCATGTGTACCCGAAGCCTGCTAACAAAAGAGGAATAACAAAAAAAAAAAAAAAAAAAAAAGACAAATCCGATAATGTAGCTCAGGCCATCACCCAAGCAGGTGGTCAGGCCATTTCTGTCCCTGGAGACATCATGTCCGCAGCATTCATCAAGACGCTCGTCCAGAAAGCGGCCGACTTTGGCAACGGCAAGATCCATATCATCGTCAACAACGCGGGGTATACCTGGGACGGCGTGATTCACAAAATGACAGACAAGCAATGGGAGACCATCATCGCGCTGCACTGCACCGCGCCGTTCAACCTTGTGCGCGAGGCCGCGCCGTATTTCCGCGTCAAGGATGGCGAGCCGCGGTCCATTGTGAATGTCTCGTCCACGTCGGGCGTGCACGGGAACGCAGGGCAGATCAATTACTCCTTGGCAAAGGCCGGCGTCACGGGCTTCACCAAGACCATCGCCAAGGAATGGGGGCCGCGGTTCGGCGTCAGAGCTAATGCCGTCGCCTTTGGACATATCCAGACCAGGTTGACGGCGGCCAAGGAAGAAGGCGGGTTTGTGGAGGGCCCCGGAGGCGAAAAGATCAGCCTGGGCATACCGCTGAAGAAGAAGACTTCCTCTGTTTCTGAGCAGGGAGCGTATCCTGATATTCCGCTCGGGAGGCCGGGGAGTGCGACTGAGGCGGCTGGAAGTATCTTGGCGGTGGCGAGCCCTTTGTTTTCGTATGTTTCTGGTCAGACTATTATGGTGACGGGCGGGAGGAACATGTAGGTATGAGTTAAACGTATGTGCTAACATGACAATTGTGTCGAGGAACTGCATATTTATTATTATTACTTGATTGCTGTAAATCATTTTCCATCATTACAAAAGATGCTGAATACAGTTGGCCATCTGTTTCGCGCCGTTCTTGAGCATCAACTTGGCCTGGCTACACCTTCAGCCACAACGAGAAGACGCCCTTGGCATACTCGACAATCTCATCACCCCCCAGCTTACTCTCGCCATACAACCTATCCACAAACGAGATGGGAACCTCGGCAACCGTACAACCCATAGCCTTAGCACGAACCATCATCTCCATCTGGAACGTGTATCCCTTGCTCTCCGTGCTTGTAATCACCTTCTCCAGCACGGATTTCTTGTACAATCGGAAGCTGCCGGTCAAATCACTGACGCCAGGGCGCAGTACCGTGTCGGCGAACAAGTTGGCGCCGCGACTGACAAACTTGCGCTTGAGGTCCCATCCGAACACGCCTCCGTTGCCGGCATACCGCGTGCCGGTAACGATGTCGTAGTTGCCCTGCTCCTGGAGCGCAACCATCTGGGGAATGAATTTGGGGTGGTGCGAGAAGTCCGCGTCCATGATGATGACGAAGTTGCCCGTGGTGTATTGCAAGCCATGCACGTAGGCTGTTCCGAGCCCGAGCTTGCCTGCGCGAGGCTTGAGGACGACGTGCGGGGCGTAGGCTTTGACGAGCTGGTTGGCTACCTCCTGGGTGCCATCGGGAGAGCCATCATCGACGATGATGAGTTCCCAGTCGAGTTTGCTAAATTCGTCATGTTTGTTCTCGCATTAGCTGTCATGCTTCCCCGTCCTTCCCCCTCCCCCCCCCGCACCATGCCAAGGAATGTCTGCGCAATTCGCTAAAGGGATCATCCTACCTATCCGTGAAGGTGCGGTTGAGCAGCCATGTGATGATGGGCAGGTTGCGACGCTCATTGTACGTCGGCAAAATCACCGAGTACTTGTTCTGGGGGGCTTTGGCAGGGGCCATTGCGTAAGGGTTGGACAAGAAAACGAGAGTCGGAAGTGGACAAGATCAATGAGCAGGGGGGAAAGGAGGGGGAAATACTGCGGCGCGCTGGTTGCTGAAAACAAGTAAATGTGCGTCGTGGACGAGATAAAGGAGCGTGGTTAACTGAACGAGAAGAAGCTGCCTGTTGTCGCGATCACCAGGCTGGATAGAGTATAGAGTCTTATTGGCCTTCTCGCTTTTTGTCTGGCCACCATGTCACCATGCGCTTCGGCGTCAAGGCCGCCTGACTAAGCTTGGTGGTGTGCGCTGCGCAGCGTAGCTGGCTGGCAGTTGTCGTATTTCATCAGGTGAAGGCAGGAGCAACCCCGGATGAAATGCCAGTGCCTAACAGAAGATTTTATTTTGTCAGGGAGTTTGCAAATTTTATCCCATCAAACATGCATTTTGCTACAAAGATAGATCATTATCATCCCATATAGACCCCATCCTGCATGCACTTCTCCTGAAGTCCAACTGCAACCGGATCTTTCAACTTTTCCCCGTCGCTAGTAAGTCCTCGCTTGATTACTGATTTTCGCTGCTTTGGGCGCTGATACACCCAGCATCAAGTACGAGACTACAAATACAGAATGGATGTACCTCTGCGACACGGATTCGGCTTTACCCGCATTCAAAGTTTGCAGGATGCAGCGAAGCGAAGAACTTAAGAATGATTTAGAAACAAGTTTTGCGACGGCAGTCGGCCCTCTTCCATCCGCTACCATCTGGCCGTGTTGACGCAGCTTGTCATTCGATTGGACACGCAGTATTAGGGACATGCAGCCAGCTATTCGTGGCGTGAACCCGTTCGAGGGGTTGACGAAAATTCAAGCCATGGAAGCCCACGCATCACCGCCGTACGGTGGACCTCCATGGCTCGATTAAATTGGCGACAGCGTGCCAACGTCACTGAGTGGTTACTTCTGGGCCCTGGGATTCATCGACTTGGCTGTCCTGGGCGCTGTTCACTTGGTATGTACAGTATCTTCCCCGCAAATGCAACATTGACCCCTCATTGAGCTGTATCCAATCTGGGAGGTTACGAATGGACTGTACGGACTGTCTCGATGTCCTTGGTGCGCACTGTCATTCTATACCCACTGGCCACCAGCCTTCACAGTCTCTGTTATCGAGAAACTTGGCCTCAAACAGACCCGAGCGGCCGTCGCACTGTCAAGTTGCCCACTGCCACGACGATGGTACGTTTGAAGCACACAAATTCTAGTGGGCACACAAAGTTCCCAAGCAAGCAAAGCTGAGCACAATCGAATGCCCGTCCCCGGCAAGATGTACTTCAAACTCGGCTGAGATATCCAGGTACTCTCTACGAACCCCATCTCAAGTAATTCGCCAGCGAAGGTTCTAGCGCGAGAAACGTGACACATCCTCCTCCAGATGCCACCGAGTAACAGAATCATGACTGCATCCCGGATGTGGAACCCATCGTAACCCATCTTCACGGACGGAATCCATGTTTCCAATTCTTAGGCATTCTCCAGCTTCCGGTACTCAGTCTGTTGCCCTTATTTCCCCGTTTTTGTCCCAATTCCCCGTCTCCAATTTAGTTGCTTATCCAACCTCTGTGCCGTCTCAACTCGCAATCCCTCAACCTGAGCTTATTTTCATCATCTTGACAGCCTACAACCTTGCTGGTGCCGACTTCCACAGCGTCCTTCCTGCCACATTGGCTAGATGCGTTCTTTCGTCCTGCCCCTCAGAACCCTCACTTCATGTCTTGACGAGACTCTCATTATTTGAAGACTCCAAGAAGCTTTGACTGCTATTGCCTCGCCTCGTCTGTTCCGGCTCCCAGTACACTCCTTACGTCATCTCAGCTTCCAAGCAACATCACTCAACCGTCACCATGGCCGACACGAACATAGCAGCAATTAGCAAAGGTAAGAAAATGCAAATGCTGGTCACACAGTGTTGTTACTTGTCGATGTGCAGCAGATTTGGGATACACAGCTGTATTTTGACCACATCTTTGCTACTTCAATAAAGGCGGATGAATCTTATGCACTGTGTGCTAGTGTGGATCCTCAGTTGGCTGTGGCTCTCGTCGTCAGTGTCTCTGTTTCATGACCGCCGACTAACTTCAGGACCAATAGTTGAACTACCTGGCCCGGGCGTCTCTCATGACTCCGTTAGCGCATCTTCACAGTCTGAACAGCCTTTTCTCACTGCCTGTCAACCCGCGTCAGCTCGCTTGATTGAGCGAGAACAGGAATCCTGCGCAGATAAGCCGGTCAATAAGTCAGTCGACAAGCCGGAGTCCGTCATAGGTGAAAGTAAACCTAACGGAGTCACTGGTGGTATACACCAAAAGGTGGTCCTTCCGAAACCCGTGGAAGTCACTTCTGTTCCTCAAACGCCCCTCAATGACTCAACCCCAGCCGGAGGAACACCACGTCCTGAACTCAAAATCACGGAGGAACCAGCATCTGCAGCTTCTGAAGCACGTCCAAACACTGAAATCGAGTCGGTTGTAATAACTGGAGCTCAAGAGCCAAAAATTGTACCCGTTACGTCTTTACCACCAGAGGATAGTAAGGACAAGAAACCGTCAGAAGCACTCAAGTCTATTGAAGAGCCAAAATCAATTGCTTCCGATTCCATCGCATCTAAGGACCGGGCCCTCTCCATGGCTTCGGAGCGAGCTTCGAAAGAGCCAGTTGGCAATGGGACTGCGGACAATAGCAAACTCGAGGAGAAACCTGAAGCTCCGGTGACACATTCTGGGCCTCTGCCAGATGCATTGCTAGCTCCAGCTCCTGCACCTGCACCTGCTATAGAATCCGTGGCGCCATCGCACAAGCTTGAGCTATCTGCTGCTGTCGAAGCTCCCAGGCCTCCGGAGGCCAATGGACCACTTGTCAGTCAGAAACGTGAACTCGACGAAGTGGCAATCCCCAACGCAGCTCCGCTTGAAAAGAAGCCAAAGATACACGAAACTCCTGCTGAGTCGGAAGAAGTTCCACCAAAGTCCCCTTCTTCATTGCCCAAGGCGTCCAAGACTAAGAAGGAGAAAAGGCTCCCGCCTGTAGGTAGAACAGCGCGCAAGACTCGCAGCCAGGGTCCTGCCGATTTGTAGCATGTTCTTAGCTACGTTGGGAATGTGAATAAATAAAGCTGCAGCTTCTGTGTGCTCTTGGCATACGGACTTGGAAATTTCCGTGTTTGTTTGTCCTAGGCTTATAAGAGAGTGAGATGACTTGGTTTTTTACGGGAGGAAACGTGGACGTAGTTTTCGCTATGTTTGTGAACGGCGTAATAAACATGGGTATCGGTTGTCCTCGAGTCAGTGTATGTTTCAAAAATGTTATGACACGATATCAATACGTAATTGATGCTGGGACCTGATATCAATTAGTACTGACCTGACTTGATTAACATACGCCATCAGGGAAGCGGCCGCCTGTTGCTGAAGCCGCTCACGCGTTCTCACAAGACAGATGTTGAAGAATAGAAGGTAGAGGGATGTCATCCACGGTTTAAGCCGGACAAGCCTGGTACCCAAATGAAGCAAGCCGAGGAGGTGGTAGAGAGGGGATCTTTTTGCATCTTCGCAATGTGAGCATAGCAGTACAAAACAATATGTATCACGAAGCTGTACTGACACGGTTGCAGAATGATATAAATGCTTCGACTGATCACTGCTACCAATAGCCATCATAATACAAAAATCATCCTTTTTGAGAAAAATCTGTCAGAAAGTCAAACGAGTTTAATGTCAGGGGTTAATACCCAGCGCAGCACCAGTACTACAGCAAGACATGATTATCAAACAATCGGCAATCATCATCATCGACATCTTTGCATGCTCCTTGTTTCCTGTACAATCCATGTTTACAATGCTCTTTGGAAAATATTTGAAACATTCCGACAGAAGGCCTTTCAAGCAGATTTCAACCCCGGCCAACAACGGCTGAGTAACAAACCTTTGCCTTGGATTCGCTCGCCAGCAACAGTAAAAGACGTGTCGTCGCTACCCACCTCGCACGGATCGGCACCATACTCAACCATTTCCAGACCGACAGGACGATCAAGCATCAAGGCCTTCATCCCCATCTGGGCCTGGCATCGGTAACTTCCAAACTTGTATTCGACAACTGCGCGCTCTTTGTGCTGAATCAAGGTCTGCACATCGTCGATCTGAAACTGGAATCGTGCCTCGAAGTACGCTGTTAGATTCTGCTCGTTGACGAAATTCTTGTGGCCCGAGATGATTAGCACGCGCGACTCCCCATTCTCCATGGTGTTCTTCGCAGACTTGATTCTGTTTAGAGCGATTTTAACATGACATCCCCTGATGACGAGCGGGTTCGTGATTGAGAGGGCGAGCAGTCTTTGGGCGGCCTCTGGCGTGAAGAACACCAGCTTGGCGGCCGACGTGTTGTGGGTAAACCCATCGGGGTAGTTGATATATGTCGCGTAGACACGACCGATATTGCGAATAGACCCGAGAAGCTCTTTTACCTCGATGTCAGGCGGGAGGTTGGTCAACCAAAGTGCGCAGTTCTGCTCAGGCTTGAGGTATTCCACGCTAGCATTATTCTCGGTATGCATGCCATGGTAGCGAGGGGAGAACTTCAGAGCCGCAACTTTGCTCGAAAGTGGTGCCGGAGTAAAGTCCTTGCCTGTCTTGTCAGGCCGGATGACTGCTAGCATGGGAACAAACTTCGAGTCCGCGGTATCGGGGAGCGTTGTACTAGGGATGGCGGTGTCGAGCTTGTGTCCCGCCTGGCGGGCGTTAAGGAGCAGGCTGTTGCATACATCTGGATTGAAGGTGACTCTTTGGAGGTTGAGACCGGTCGCTTCGTTGATGTGGTTCATACGGCAAGGGTCCGGAGAAAGTAAGCGTGTGCTGCCAGCGGGTGCAGAGATGGAACTGGTCAGATCATCCATGGATTGTTGCCGAGAAGGGCCATTCGAGAAGAACGGCGGCTGAAGGTGACGATTCGGCGGTACGCGCCCTCTGAAGAGGAAGTTCTGATCATCAACATCACGGACGATGGTAGAAGCCGGTACGGCCGGACTGTTCAGAGTCTGACGACGGAGTGTCTCTTGGAGCTGAAAGAGGCGTGCCTCGAAATCTTTCTCTACAGAGCGCTCATCACACCTCTTGGACCGAAACAGGCATGATTCCGAGGCTGAAGACAGATTCTGTGCCGGTAATGTACGTGTTTCCGCAGATTGCCACACGGGCCGCTCACGAAGCAAGTTCCAAAAACCGCACTCGAGAGCCTGGGCACCACTCGGAGCGTTGACATTCGTAAGCCAGCTTTCTTCAGGGCATGAAACAAACTTAACAGAGGCTAAGCGATGAAAAGAACCCAATTAGTCGAGTCCTCTGAGAGAAAATTCTTCAAATCAAAGTGATGGCAAAACTCCTTACCACTTGGCGCAGCGTCGCCGTGAAAAGCACTACTTGGTAGCTCATGATAGCCCATGGTTTTTTTTTTTTTTTTTTCTTCCGAGAGTGAGAGATAGAGAGAGGAGGAGACCTGAGGAGTGGGAGATATCCAGCGTGGTTGAATCAATATATAGGCATTAGGGCGGTAGAGATGAACATAAACAGGAGCAATTGGATGAAAGCGAAAACTTGCGACGGAACAGGTGTTGACAAGATCCGACAGCTTGGAAAGGTTCACGTTTTTTTCTGAAAGAGTGGCAAGGACGCGTAAAAATGGGGCGTTTGGAGGTTTAGGAAGTGAATCGAAGTCAAGTGTTGGGTTTTTCTGTTCGACGCTGTGGTTTCAAGGCCCGTTTGTCCCGTGGCAGTGGGTGGGTGCGGGAAGGGAGCCGTGGCTCTGGATCTATTATACTTTGTTCACATGGGCTCCTTGGGCTATCTGGGGTACGTCTTATACTCGTCTGCTAGGACGGCGTATGTCTAGGAGCGGGTGTTCAACCTTGGTTGCCGGAGTGGTGGTCAACGTTGGTTGTGGCACCGGGTTAGAGACAACCAAGCGCGACGAAAACTGCAAGCAACGACAAACACAGATACAATTGCAACAAGACAGTCTTTTAAATTCAGAGAGTTTCATATACGGGGACTGCACTTGCTGGGCTCACGAGCTGGCGTTTGCTCCGTAAGAAGATTCTTTGTTGGTGTCGCCACTCATTGTCGGTTGGATTTAAACACTCACTACCTGTTAGATTTAAACTACGCATAACAGGTCCTTAGAATCATCGATTTGAGAACTGCGGGGGGCATGAGCGAGTGAAGTTTCCGTTTTTTTTTTTTTTGCGAAGATACTGGACCTCGAGCCCTGTTTATAATGGGTTCACGCAGATGCGACGACAGACGGCATACTTGCATCTTATGGCTTGGAAAGCTGGTTCCCTTATCAGGCTGTTTGTGAGGGCAGCAGCATGATGGCAGTGTCCAGAATACTGAGCATCAAGTGCTAATAGTCGATCGTTAATTTAGCTACGGCGTCGACGACCAAGTTGGCGACTTTGTTTATAAGTGGATTTCCTACTCGTGGCAACATGGCGCCATCTACCAGCTATTTTATCAATGCCACGACAATCAAGTGGGACGTGATCCTTTTGTTCAGCACTTTTCCCGCGCTCTGGCTTTGCTCATATAAACTGTACTGTACACTTCGCTCGGCTATTCTTCCCTGCATCTAGGCTTCGTTTTGAGTCCAAGTAGCCGCGACGAGCCGTGTAACTCGCATCTAGCAGTCGTCCTACGATACTCCATCAGTTTAGACTCCAAGAATCTAGTGCCAGATTAACTTCGTGTATAGGCCCTCAATTTCATCTTCTGGTCCTAGGCTCTATCATGGGCTGACTACCGACCGACAAGGCCAACACTCGCACTCGTGAGCTGTACGACCAACACGACTGATCCTGACTACTGCCCAGAGGGTCAGTGTAACGATTAACATCCGCGTTGCACCGCTTGGCAGATTGGCAACTGCTCATGTCTCAGCCTAACTGTTACACGGCATTTAATGCGCCCAGGATAAAAGCATATAGGAAGTGCCTCTATATATAATCCCCGACGAATTCGTGCGTGGCTAATTACATCGAAATTGTAGCAAGCGATCCTGTAAAGATAGACACTACACGTGTCAGTCCGTCCATGTCGCATCTGGTTCTTTTCTCGTCTTGTCCTCAGAAAGACGGAAACTGATTCAAGACATGTAAGCCACCCTACGAGCTGCTTCGGAACTGTCCACTTGTCAAGTTTATATTTCTTACCGCTCCCCAGGTCCAGAAATTGACACCGTTCGGTGGAAAGTCTCTGCTCGAGTACGTTCGCACAAGAATAACGCACAGTCGTTCAGCGCTTGGGTACATGAAGCATCAGGAACAGCTGCAGCCACGACAGCACGCAAGGGCAAGATGCAGGCCTCACGACGAGGTTGCGCAAACAGCCACAAGGGGGCTCTAAAAGCTATGGCGGAATCTCTGCAATTGGTGATCCATCGTTTGACCTTGCCCAAATGCATGCGCGAATAGTAAACTCTGATACTATCCCACAGGGCAAAGTAGGAATTCGGACGTATTTTGAGGGCCCCTATTCTGAGAGAAATTCCAGGCTTTGGAAAAGGCCAATCTATCATGCGACGAACGGAACGACTTCTTGCTAGATGTCTGTCTTCGAATTTTGAGCAGCTCATTATACAAAGAGCGATTTGGCTACCGTAACTATATGCGAATGAGCAACCTAGGCGTGGCGTGGCGCACCTTCAGCTATTAGATAGATCTGCGTCTTTGCATTGATAACATTGACCCTTAGCACGTCATCGTACACGTCAGCCAACTTACAGCTCCAATTCGCCAAACGCTTTTATAGCTATAAGCTTCGCGTGCCATACTCGCTTCTGCAGGCGCGGCAGCAGAGAAACTGAAGAGGCAAAGAGATATGGAATAGTTGAAATTAGGCGGCTTTGCGCGGCGCTGCGTAACGCCTTTTCGGTCGACCACCTTTCATCGCAGATTGCGGTGCTTTATCGCCTTCTTGGTTCGATTTCTGCGACTGCATTGCTAATCGCGCACTACGGCTTGCGCCAATAGACCTTCTTCTAGAGCCTGCTGTCGCTTGAGGTTTGCGCTTGGATTGCCGAGACTGGCTCGATTGGCTTGACATGTTCACTGACCGAGCTCGCTTCCGGTGTCCGATCCGCCGTTTTGGAATCATCTCAAGAGCCAGGTTTGTCCCAGTTATGACATCTCCGGTTAATCCAACAAAGTCTTGATACTCGTGTCTTTGAATGAGTCGAGGAACGGTGTGAGCTTCGAGTCGGGTCTCGGGAAGAGTATCCCACGTTTCGACAACAAGAGATGTCGTAGACGGCCCATTAGACCCGGGAGAGCCTGCGGCAGGTTTTTGGTGTGCTGGTTCCGCCTTTCTCCTTAGCTTTCTTTCTTCCGTGAACTTCCCATTGCCTGCCTTCCAATTCAGCTTTGCAAATGATGCGCTTGTCAGCACTAGAGGCCAGCGAAGGGAGAAGCCAACCTTTCAAGATGCTTGCAGCTTCATACTCTAGCTTCTGATCCGCACTCTTTCGTGGCCCAGCAGCATGTACTTCTATTGTTGCTTGAGAAGTCTCTGTTGGCATATTTGGTCTATGGCAAATGTATTTTTCTAGCAGTGAATTTGTAGTCTTATTATATTCGTTGCCACCTGAGTCGTCGCTGGTCGAAAACGTGAATTTGTGTTGTTTTGCCTGGCAGGACACGTTCGACTGCAGCATGTCGTCTTGGTTTGCAAGACCAACAGTTTCAATGATTTCCAACATCCCGAGTTTCGGGTACGTTGAGTCTTTGTCCTTTGATGTTGTGCTCCGGATATGAGATGGAGTCTCCTGTCCGGGTTGTCACTTCCTTCCTAGTCAGAGCTTGTATCTAATACGTGGCCCAACTGGAGCTTTTCCTTTGATGGTTCTTCCTGTTCTCAAATTCGAACAACAAAATGAAAGGAAACATGAAGACCTGACTGGATGGGGGCCCAGGTTCCTAGGTATATAGTTGGTACTGATGCAAACCTCTGCATAACTGTTAGGTTATTGGGGAGATCGGAAAGATAGGAATGCTGTTTCATTCATTTATCAGGTGCAAGTCGATCCGCGCCATCCGCTGCCAGCTGTCAAGGGCCATTACGCTCCTCATGACCACTGCTAGCTACTTAGTCAACCCGTTTCAAGTTCGAAATTTAATCTAACAAGAAAATCTCATGTCCGCTTTCATTTTGCATTCAAGCACCATCAGACACGCAAACAGAGGACATTACTGTTACCCTCACCAACCTCAGATGACCATATCAAGGCCCAGGCTACGCGAGTACCGTCGATCTCCCACACCTTTCCCTACTGTTCGAAAATCCGCCAGACACTCTATCAACGAAGCGAGATAGGAATACGATGATAGTGCAGGAATTGTCGTGTCATTACATCACCCGCGTGACGGGGTATTTTCTCGGGGTAGTTTAGCCTGCGAAGATAGGTTGCCGAACAGGCTGGTAAGAGGTTACAGGAGCGCAACTGAAGCTAGTTGACTAACAAATTTAACTAGGCGACAATGCAGTAACAGCCTTGTCAGTAGATGGTAGGTGTGCCGTCGGGTTCTAATTCCCAGCAAATGAAATGGACGGACAGACGACCCCATGGCGGCATGCATCCTGCCACAATTTCATCATTTGTTGCCCGTTATCTAGAGCTCTAGATTTTTTACGACAATATAACATATGCGGGATAGTGTCACAAAGACTGGACATGGCCACGCCACAAGGAGAGTGATTCGGTTAGAACCTTCTCGGGACAGGGCGACAGCAGGTGAGATGGCAATAGTGTCTACTGTCAACTGGCGCATTACGTATGCCAATAACATATGTAGGGTACAAGGATAAACGGGCTGACGAGATGAGGATTGAAGATGAATTATAAATGCCCAATTCGCCAAATGCACGGAGAGACAACAGTTGCGGCACAGAGTAGCGACGAAACTTTCTTGAAACAAGTGAGCATCAATTATCAATCAATCATTAAGTACAGAAAAACTAACTCAATATATGGATTCCATGGTAGGATTCCTTAGAGTTTCCTGGCGTCGTGTGCAGGCCGCGTACAAACTACAGATAGTCGTCACGCGTTAATCAACATGCGACTGTGTAGCTATTTTCATTATACGCACATGGGCCGTCTTACTTATAGCACCTGGAACATGACTCAGCTTTACCTGACCGACTCATGAATGTTCCAGTGCGTCTACATTTATCCTCAAATAGTACAAGTCTTCGTGACGATGGTACCTCGATTTATCATCATCCCTTCTAAAGTTTCTTGGTTCATCGTTGGTCGGGCGGCGTTTATGTTCGTGTTGGTTCAACAAAGCCACGCTCTTTTGCAATGGGCTCTTGTCAGAGAATTGGTTGCATCGTCTCTGCCACGACTGTGCTCTATGTACTCAGCGCATTGACTTCTCTCTGTGTATCATGCACCAATGCTGAACAGCCGACTTTCCAATCTTCACAAGCCTATGACTTGGGAAACTTGGGTAAATATCCGGTCCACCAGTATAAATCCGTTGATCTTATCGCGCCACGACCAAACATAATTCAGCACGGCAGTCGGTGTTCCCAACACCTGCTTACATTTCTCTCACCTCATGGCCGTGCCGAACAGGCAGTCCATCCACAAGCGACTATCCTCGACCATGATGGTTACTTGGTGTGAACATCCGGTTGGAACAATAAGCAGATACATAACCTCATGGCACAAGAGTACAGGGGACGCAAATACATCATTTTCTGGGCCGGCAAGGATGCGGTCGGCGGACATGGCGCTGGTTCCTACTACATGGTCAGTCAAGTTACTTTTGCAGTTGAAGAGTTTGATGCTGATTTTGCTCTCAGCTCGATGAGACGTACAACATGACTAGACGGATACATGCAGCAAATGGTCTTAAAGGAGACTTACACGAGTTTAGATTTACACCAAAAGGCACAGCTTTGATCACAGCTTACGATGTGCAAGACGTTGATCTATCCCGCCTTGGCAGGAATTTAGGTCCCATATGGGATAGCGTCTTCCAGGAGATTGATATCGAGACCGGAAATCTGATTTTCGAGTGGCGTGCCAGTAAACACTTGCGCGTATCGGACACTTATCGTGATATTGAAGGCGAGGGCGATCTCGACAGATTGCCATTCGACTGGTTCCACATTAACAGCGTTGAGAAGGACTCGAAAGGGAACTACTTAATCTTAAGTCGACATCTTCACAGCATTTTTTACGTCGATGGCCAAACGGGGGGTATCATCTGGACCATGGGCGGCAAGGGAATAAATTCAGGGATCTCTCAGGCGGAAAAGCCACCAACTTTAAGTTCCAGGACGATGCACGATGGGACAATAATTACAGCGAGATCACGTTGTTCGATAATAACCATGAGGGTGGACCGCTTGAGGATGCGCATCCACGAGGCGTGCGACTACGCGTTGACCAGGTCGCCATGACAGTCAAGCTGGTAACCGAGTACAAGAACCTTACTCACGTCCCCGCTGCGTCACAGGGTTCGATGCAGAACCTGCCTAATGGAAACGTGCTCATCGGATATGGTCACAGCGGTCTCTACACCGAGTTCACACGCAGCGGCAAGGCTCTCTGCGAGACGCACTTTGGTCCCCAAAGCGGATTTGGCACGGGCGATGTGCAGTCATATCGTGTCCTCAAGTTCAGCTACCACTCTGCGCCAGAGACGAAGCCCGATTTGGCAATAGCACGGGACGACGCTATGGTCTGGAGAGCATACGCCAGTTGGAATGGAGCCACCGAGGTTTCCCGCTGGATGCTTCAAGGATCTCATGCTCCAGCGGCAGGAAAGTGGAAGATACTGGAAAAGAAGACAAAGACTGGATTTGAGACAGACTTTGTCCTGCACGCTTCATCACCCAGAGTTCTTGAGGGTCGTGGCCATGGGATCTTGGGGAAATACATTATCAACAAGCCCTTCAGCAAACGCGTCTAACGTGGTCATTGTATGCCTTTCACTCTGTTTCTTCCTACTTTTTATCCAGAGTAATGTTTGATAATTATTCTTTCAAAGCCCGACAGGGTTCATTATCCTACGAAATCAGTCGCTAATGACTACACCTGGACCTGGTTCGATGGTGTTGCAACAGGTCTGAGGCTAGCCGTCCTGGTCAGTATGTTCCGATCTGCTATAAGGGCGTGCCTCACTTGTCGTAGACACACTGCCCAAAATAGGACAACGCTGGACGAAGAAAAGCAGTCGGTTGGAGCGACACGGGGTGCATATATCTTGACAAATTTTTGATGAGATCTACTTGTCGTTGAACCTCAAATATATATATATATATATATATATATATATTAGCATTTCGGAGCATAGCGTTGGATTTTGTGCAATCCAATATAGTTGCATGTCAATTCTGATCTCACCGTCGTATGAGGGACCGATTGATGAAGTGATTTGAGATTTGTGCTCATTTGTGAACTCTCAGGATGCCTGAGTATCTATCATTTCGAAAAAAAAAAGGGAAAAAAGGGAAAAAAGGCCCCACTCCCTGAGAGTAGCTGTGCCCAATGACGAGTCCACACGAAGCCACGTGGCAGACATTGCATTGAGTTTGTTGCGTTACTCTTGGTCTGCTTGCTGCATTGTGACAGAATGTGGCTTCGACGCTGTTAAATAAGGGCCGATATTGGCAAGGCTACGAGGCCATCATGACTCTCAACTGGTGCAGAATGCGGAGAAATAAGCTCGCTCTGTCTGCCCACTGCAGCTATACGCAAAGACAGCGCTTACGACGCCTTAGTTGGCCAACGTGAGATGCGACCACGATTTCGAGTCTGGCGTTCGGCGCGGAAGCCAGGATCTATCCTCCGTACATGTTGGGCTACCTAGCCTAGCGTAGCTTGTGGACCGGGTATACGAACGATATCTTCCCAGCGGGATGGGGCGAGATCATCAAGCCTTATCGCCAAGGACATTCGTGGAGGTTGAGCTGCATGACATGTTTCTTGGCAGCAGCAGCAGCAGCCATGGCCTGCAAGGCAACATTAAGGTGCGCCGCCAAAGAAGAATTCATTCATCATTTACACATTTACACTCTTGCTAATGCCTGATGGTGCCTTCAATGGGGACAGAATGCGACATTGCTGCTGGTGTGGCCTCTTTGCCTCGACCCTCACGAGAGGGAACTAGCGCCAGACGAGTAAGAGACGAACATGCTGGCCACGTGCACACTTGACCAGCATACTTTCCTGTTAGACCTTAGCGCTCGAAGCTCCCCCGGGGAGGATACATGAAAGGGAAGACGCGCCGGCGGGGAGGCTTGGGGTGTAGCGCGATCTGCGGATGAGCCAGGCTCTGGTATTATGGGCACGAGGACGCACTTGAAGGGTCCTCATGGAAAAGTAACTCCTTGGCCATCTATCAGCAGCGTCGACTGTGAGATGGAAAATGCGACCACGTGCTCAATGCCCTCCTTTGGCCTGCTTCGTTGATGTTTTCGTCTTATTGGCGAAGCGGCTGTCACAGTAAAATAGCCTTCCAAGTAGCTCATACGTCCGGCGTCGCATTGCTCGGCATGACTCTTTTCTTCATTTCAAGAATATGCTTGGCCTAAAGCTTCAATGCCGTCTGCCCCGAACATCACGAGGGCTTGACGACATTGACGAGCTAACGACGACGAAACCTCCGACCCCTTTCCAGTCTGTGCGTAAAGATCGGGTCGACAACCCCACTGGCTCTCGACGCCACACTAATCTTAGGATTTTTCACTGGAGGAGCTATTGCTTATCCGGGCGATCGACCCCACTGACCTTCCGGGTTCGGACTGGTCGCTGTTCTGCCGGCACCCCCCCCCGTAAATTTAATTTTACGTAGCACACCCTGCAGCAGGCACTTGATTCATCAACGTAGGCAACCAAGTTGCGTATAATTCGAGGAGCAGGGGGGCTATAGACTGCGGAAGACAGTAGTGCTGCTGAATATGGTCCTTGAAATTCCTCAATAGGTGCTTTCAACTGAAACTTTTGGCTATCTCCTTCGATTCTCTGGGACCTTGCATATGATTTTATTTAGTGTAGTTATGGAGAGGGGCGTGCATTGGCAAAACTGGGGGCGGCTGCCTAGAATAAGTGGAGACGTGAGATGGTATGGGGCCGGGGTTGGGCTGAATGGAATGGGGGCCTGGAGTTGCCGGTTGACACAAGTCGGCAACACGGCTAGTCAAAAGAGTCTATCAAGAGTCAAAAGGCCTTTTCTTCGAATCTGACCTCTGACTACACAGGTCAACCGATACAAATACAACCAATCCCCCCGTCTCATCGCCTTCTGATTCATCTCTCTTCGAGTCGCCATTGTTTGCTTCCTGCGTCTTCCTGCGAACGTACATCGAATCGATCCTGGACGTGTCGACGCGTCCTCTCATCATCTCTAGCGTCTGGCTCCGGCCGTCTCACTCAGTGTTGTAAAGGATCTTATTTACTCAGTAATTTATTCTATTCCCCCCCTCCAGACAAATCTAGATACGCCTCCATGTTAGGCCGGTCGAGGAAGGACCCGGAGGACAGCCGTGTCCAGGAGACTCGCGAAGAGCCGGCCCTCGAGACAGCGCTGCAGCGCAAATCTTTCTTCCAGGCTGCTCTGCCCGTCTTCGCGTGCGGAGCTGGGCTATTCTCAGATGGCTACATCAACAATGTGAGTGGAAACAGCCTCCCCGCAAATAAATCTCATAAATCAAACACATCGAGAAACCAAGTGTGGCCCCGGCCAACTCGGCTTACACGCCACCATCAGGTCATCGGCTCGGTCAATACCATTCTGAAATTACAGTACGGCACCTTGTACAAGAATTCCACTGCCGCCAACTATGTTGCCGATATCGCCTTTGCTGGCACCGTCGTTGGCCAGCTCTTCTTTGGCTTCACTTGCGACCATTGGTCGCGGACCAACTCGCTTGTTGCCTCGACTGTCATTCTCATCATCTTCACTGCCCTCGCAACGGGCTCTTACTACAGGGGAGACGCGATCGGCATGTTCAACATGCTCACTGCATGGCGATTCTTCGTCGGCATTGGCATCGGAGGTTCGCACCAAATCATCACTTCTCGGTCTCTGGCATACACTGACGCGTTTTAAAGGTGAATATCCTGCTGGTAGCGTGGGATGCGCAGAATCCACAGGCGAGCTGAAGAAAGGCACACGGAACCGGTGGTTCATCCTGTTCACTAACACGATGATCGACTGGGGCTTCGTCTTTGGCGCTTTCGTTCCATGTAAGACCGGCCGCGTTCGCGCCTCGTCTAGACTGTTGTGCTAACCAAAGTGGTTAGATCTCGTGGCAGCAGCATGCCACAGCAGCCATTTGGAAACTATCTGGCGCACCAGTTTAGGAATCGGCGTCGTTTTCCCGCTTATCCTCTTCATCATGCGAATGCGGCTGAAGGAGCCCGAGGAGTTCGCCAAGGAATCCATGCGAAAGAACACGCCATACTCTCTCGTGCTGCGCTTCTACTGGTTCCGTCTCCTGTGCGTCAGTCTGATCTGGTTTCTCTACGACTTCTCAACATATGCGTTCGCCATCTACTCCAGCGATATTCTACAGGGCATCTATGGATCGGAAGCGCCCCTGACAACTGTGTTCGGCTGGAACACCGTCATCAACATGTTTTACCTGCCCGGAACCATGCTCGGCGCGTTCGTATCCGACTGGATTGGGCCCAAGTATACCCTGATAGGTGGCGTGCTCGTACAGTCCATCGTTGGATACATCATGGCTGGTGTATACGGCCAGATCAAGACGCACATTGCTGGCTTCGCCGTCATGTACGGCATCTTCTTGTCCCTCGGCGAGCTCGGCCCCGGCAACAACATTGGACTGTTGGCTGCCAAGACGTGTGCTACTGGCGTTAGGGGCCGCTATTACGGAATCGCGTCCGCTGTTGGCAAGATCGGCGCCTTCGTTGGAACCTATGTGTTTCCATATATCCAGGCTGCTGGTGGCGAGGGCACCGTCGAGTCGGCCCAGTATCCGTTCTGGGTAGCCTCTAGCTTGTGCATCTTGTCGGCTGCGATCGCCTTCTTTTTCATCCCCAATATTGACCAAGACACCATCTCGTTGGAGGACCAGCGGTTTCGAGAATTCCTCAGACGCAGCGGGTGGGATACAACCCAGTTGGGGCTGGACAAGATTGACTCACAGGCGGGTTTTGCTGCGCATGATGAGGAGGCACCTGAGAAGACGGCCAGCCATTTATAGGTCAGGTTAGAGTAGGGTGAATGAATGATGCTATTTTTTCAACTATCACGTAAGACGATACTGCTTCATTGACTACTTCGCGTTTCCACGAATGTACCTGATGTAGGCCTAACCCGACTGACTCATTATTAGTCAGGCAAGCGTCCGGCTTGGCCAAATGGCGCATCGAACTCTCTCTCGCTTGATAGGGCTGAATATACGAAGTGATTGGCTTCAAGATGACGGCCTGCCAAGACAGCCAAGCCGCTCGACCATGCGCCTCGTGCTTGGCGCCGGCTATTGGGTCTTGGAATGTAAAGAACAACAACAGCATACAACCCAAAGCTCTCGCCACAATGCCTCATAGTATATCTAGTCGCGCATATCCTCGTAGAATTGTTGAAGAGACAGATCTGAAAGCGTCATGTGGTACTCTTAAGGGCGATATGGCACCTTGACATGTAGTATTGCTACGCAGGACGGTGTATGTTATAGTTTATGTGAACTTGACAGCACACCTTTCAGAGTCTCGAAACTGTTAAATGATATGGTATGTACTTTCTGCATTAAATCCATGCTTGTAAAACTAGTGGTTTTGGAAGAGTAGTAGACTCGAAGTATCTCATGTCTATCATATATAGTCAGTCGTTCCAGCTACTTTGAAGATCTCAAACGGTAAACTCGTCTAGAACTCAATTGACACCTAATTAAAATTGTAAATACACGCATCTGGCATCGAAACGGTAACAAACATCTACCATGTTCCCCTTTAGCATACTTGACACATAGTTCCCCTTAGAAAGGTCCTGTAACAGAAATTACGTGATTCAACCTAAAGAAGAGAGGGTTCCTATATAGCTAGTGCATGAATAGTGCGTTCTCAGAAGATTCTAAGCGTGAATTCGATGTTAGTACAGGGTCCAAGTAAATCAGCTTCATTGTAGGGATGTCCGGAGCAATGCACAATAACGACTGTTGGACTTTACAATCTGATGGGCTTGGAGAATAGGTCCAGTGTAGGAGGAGGTAGGCTGCTTGAGAAACACGATGAATTACAAGGCAGACACAAACTCTGTAAAGCCAAGTTGGACATTGCTGCATATTTAAGCACGATTGCATTACTGCCTGTAGATTAACTCCTGTGAGGACTTGGCTTCGCAATTTCTTGTCATGCCAGTGCAGCAAGCCAAGACATGACTCTATTCTTCGACTTATGCATGGCTGTGTTAGTGTCAGTGAGTTGTGCAAGCGGATCGGGACTGCGCTCCTGAATCGACTCAATTATCTTGTGACAACAGGCCTAGGAGTCTGTCAAACCAAGGATACTTGCTTCGTTCTATAATACATCGCAATCTCATACTTCGGGTATCTTGTTCAGGATTTCTTTTGCAAGCAGGAGCTCTACATAACTCAGCTGAGCTACCGGTGAAGCTTGGGTCAATCTAGTTTCTTGCTTTTCATTGACGGAGCCCACAGCTATAATAATGCACCACGATGTTCTCATATATTGGATCCTGTGCTGACCAAGATACATCCTTATACTTGAGCGTACAAACGGTGTCGATAGAAGGATTTTTCGATGAAAAGAGGAGAAGATATCAAGTACGGCTACATCAGAAAGTGTCTCAATTTGTGAGCGAAGCCCGCCAATACAATTTCGTCGTCATGTAAAACAAAGCCTTGCTTGATCAGACGATTCCGCTTGATGTTAATCGTCTAGCGTGTTGGCGAGTTCGTTTTTATCATCGGGCTTTCTTGATTACGCACAAGGGTTCACGCTCGTATGTGTGTCAAGTTCCTAATTGACGATTCTGAATATCTGAGAATGTGGCACAGAGTAGCGATAGTGTCGTGCTGGTCTCGTCCTTGATGTCAAGACTACCTCCCCAAGATATATTTCTTATTTCGCGCGTCTCTCAAATAACACTCGGACTCTGTCCACAAAGGTCCATGATCCACGACCTGTTTTTCGACCAAAAATAATGAATCCGCCAAATGCCCAGTCGTACCCCTCTACTCAACACTGCGAATTGTTCGACCCTGACTGGCCGTTGACGAACATGATGAAAGGAGGCAGTAAGAGTTGATAGTAAATTGGTTTGCAGAAGTGGCGCTATAAGAGATGCTTCCTGTGAAATTATGATGTGGGAGCGCAACTTAGATGCGAAGAGTTCTGAAGGAGAGCTCAGAGCTCGTAATTGCTTTTGGTGATGCAAGTAGGTGTAGCTAGGACTTATACATAGGCAACACGGCTTTTACCTGCTTTCCTGTACGTAGCACAATGAACTTGAACTTTGGACTTCAGTTTAACATTGTTAGCTTCGGTCGAAAGCAACTCTCAACCGATGCTGGCCCATGTCTTCGACCAGCTTCAGAACCATCTCAAGGGACCGACATATCAGAGGCACCAACCCAAGCTCTGCCTAGCAACAGACTTTCTCCAAGTCCCTCGGCAAACTATTCACTCGATACATCACACCCTTCAGTATTGACTTCAAAGAATGTATACCGCTGCTCGAGGATGCCTGGAAAACCCGCGAGGGACCGATCTATTCGCAGTATAGCTTTGGGCCCTCTAATATATAGGCCATTCAGTATATTGATCGTTTTCAAGCTCTTTCCAAGTACTTGCGCCTTCTCCATATGTCGCCAATCGGTCATTAGATGTATATACTCATTCTAAGCGTGGTTTCCTATGGGATGCCTTTCCAGGCATTGCTCTAGCGCTCCGTGGCGGGTTCATCAAGAAACTCTCCCATTTCACAAAGATCTCACCTCAGTGAGTTGAGAGCTTTGTTTCATAATAAATCTAGACCGTTGTGGGCATTGCGTAAAATTCACCAAATGAACGTGGAGACGAGTATATGAACCACCGAGAAGCATCATCGAGCACACCATCCTCACATCGCGCCTTAACACACTGACCGACGTGACGAGCCTTATGAATATATGCATTACATCTTGTGCAAGGTATACTTGAATCTAGGCTCAAGAACCGGGAGGATGTGAGGATCCAACATATGAAATGCGTGAGATCAACATATCTTGTCATAAGCTAATCACGCGGTCAAGAGAATTCCACCGTATCCCAGACCTGGATTCTGATCGCTTGGTTATAGTGCTTGTACGGTTTTTTATTAGTATCTTATGGTCTCTCGGTGTATAGATAAGGCATACAGTATTTACCATGGTATTACCTTAGCATGCAGTGCTTGCCCAGCAATTGGGGAAGAATCTTGTACCATTGATAATGAAATCTTAAGTAGTCTATTATTGTGTGTATAGTCCCGTTACCTTTTCTTTCGGGAGATTAAGATATGTACAGCGTATGCTACTTGCACTAGCTATAAAAATATGCTTAAATATGAACGATCATGTTACTAACGAAGAAGCTGCTTCATCTAAATAAGCTTATAAAGTTCTCTGGTCTCATTTCATTCATGTCAACATTTAAAGCGACGTCCATCTTATGAATGAGCATCCAGGTTCCATCCTCAGCATTGCTCGAGTACTTGGTAACAACCGAATTTCATAACTTGAATCAGGAGGACAAGGCGGGCTCATCGTATCTTTTCCATGAAGCGCGCGGAGGTGGCGCGCCTGCAAAGTAAACTCGTCGCTGCCTGGACAAGATCTCATTAGAAGTGGAATGATATTTAAGGAGTTCATGGGCTCACTTAGATGCACCAGCTTCTTAGTTCGTAGTGAGGGCATAACCGTTCACACTTGAACTTAGTCTTTACAGTTAGTGTAAATGATGTGCTGTACATATTAGATCTCATGAAAAAAAAAGAGCACAAATACGACAATAGTCTCATGATTTCCCACTCTGACTCATCACATCACCGTGCGTCCGGTCACATCTCATGAACTGGCAAAGGGCCACGGGGCTCAGCGACCGACAATTCACACTTCTTTACACGTCATAACCGAAATCGAAAACAATGTGCTGTATACAAATCCTTTCAAGACTCCTGGGGACGCTTGCGGTCCGTGTAATGCCGCCACGAGGTCCGTGTAAGTGCTCAGCTGTGCCCGAATGGGCAAAACTGAGAGGAAGAATAAACGTCACGATGGCTCATGACGCTCCCGCTACTGTTCAGACCCGCACGTATGTATAAACACCCCCGTGGGCGACAATCACTGGTTTTGACTTTCTCCGTGCTCATGGCCACTTTCTTTCCCGCCCTTGTCAGCCACAGTTGGTCAGTGGTCATGTTGAGTTTTATTGACATGACGTTGGTCTCCCCGGGTCCACCAGATCGTGACTCGAACATCCTGGCGTGCACTTCGTGGCGGCAGCATTGGCTATATCGTTTTATTTCCGTTTATTCCCAGGGTGTGTTGTCGAAGATGGATGCGCATAGCAACTTGCTGTGACGACGTGGCTGCGAGTGAAATGCGAAGTCTTAAGAAGAGGATGCGGTACATGAGATGGCCCCGAAGTAGGTAGAGCAAAAAGAGCTTTACGCACGGGTGCAGAGGGATCATCACGTCGAGCCAGTGTAGTCTTTCCTGAAAATTATACCTCATGCTCAATCTTAACATCTTACTTCAGCTGAGATTGTAGCCACAGAGTTAATCGTCATTGTCAATAATACGATTTCCATTTCCGAGTCTTAGCAGATCTGGAAATCACAACTCTTCGAAGGCTTGGACTTTGCAATATCACTCAGTGATAGCAGGACACATCTACCACAACAGTTCTCACAGCACAGCAACTGACTGATCATCACGATCCACATTGCCACCGCCGCAACACATAGCGCTCTCCCTATGATTATGTCTGCGTCTTCAAACTCAGGCTGCTACCGTGCATTACGCATAATCTCAAGGGGGCCATGGCCACAAGCTTTCCTTCCCATCAGGCAGCGCTCATACTGACCATAATCCTCTGGCCAAGGAACTATTTTTTCTTCGAGTGGCAAGAAGGGCTTGCCTCTGCCCAACTTGAAGGGCACAGTTCAAGAGACTTCCAGTCTAAGGAACTCGTTGACGCCATCTAAGCGAAGATCTAACTTTTCCCCGGAACCTTTGAAACATCAAACGTCCCCATCTCAACCCACATTTGCCCTGCGCCGAAGAAGAAAAAAAGTAAAAGGCTAATGGAAGAAATCATTCCGACGGGCGGGAGGGGGGGGAACAGTTGCTGTTCGGCCGAAGGACAAACCCGATCTAGAGTTTCGCGCCACGCTGTTCAGCCTCACGACGTATGAGTCAAGAATTTTCGGTTGTTGCGAAATCTCGTGGCGTGTGTTCCACGTTACGGGGACAGGAAAATGAGCTCTTCCTTGCGACTTATCCTTTTTCACTGATAAGGGATCACTTCCAGGCGAGGCGGTGATCTGGCGCCAAGGCCTGCCCATCTACGCCGAGTGGGCACGCTCGGACTGGGCTTTGACCGTGCGTGCAATCGGAAGTCCGTGGATGGGCTAATCTAGGAGTTGTTTATGAGCCGCGTTGTTTGTGAGGAAGCGGCGTTAGGCGGCTTGTAACTATAACCGTAGCTCTCAACTTCGCGTAGAGTTACGGATCGTTTGTCAGATCGGCACGTCTCCAGGACCATGCAAAGTCAAAGTGAGGCTATACCCGAACCGACATAGTTGATCGTCCTTTTCGTCGGTCGTCCAAAAGCTGCCGGTGGTAGATGGTTCGGTCGGCCGTTTCCAGCCTATGCGGCGAGTTAAACCAGGTAGGGTGTAGCTAGCTAGTTGGATGGTGTGTAGCGAAGCGGAACAGCCTGAATGAGGAGGAATTCTTTCTAAAGAAGGATGGCTTCCAAGCTATGTAGTGAATTCCACGGCCTTAGAGGCGAGCAAGCCGAAGCCCCCGGATTGGTTTTTCACCAGCCAGACAGGATCACCGCCTTTTCATGAAGAGATTAATGCACCGGTTAGGGCAAAAGATGGCTGTCTGTTCAGGTAAGAGGAAGCGTCACAAGCTCCATGGCGGAACAGATAAAAGATCAATAAAGAGAGTTCAATGACGAATGACCAAGCCGAGCATTTTGACTCGAAACGAGGTGTGGGTATGATTGCGGGAAAGGCGCCCGAAGCGATGTCACGTCGTGCTTCTGATTAACCACCATTATGGGTGGTGGGATACGACCTTGTAATTACAAAGACGGAATAACCAATAACCGCGCTGTTGGGGGCTGCTACATGACACGTGGCGAAAGACGTATCGACAGAATCTATCTTGCATTCTCGAAAGGGGGGGGGGGCCCTGTGATGGAATAGATGTAAACGAGTGTGTCTGGCTGACTGCCGTCTGAGGCTTGGGTGCAGGGACGGGAAAAGAAAAAAGACATCGTTCCATCCATCCACACACACACACACACGCACACACACACACACACACACACACACACACACACACACACGGAGAAAGAGAGAGAAAGAAAGAAAAGACAATTCTTGCCAAGTTTGTATGCAGCATGAGTCGCGCCACCGCATAGAGATCCCGTGTATAGGCTCTGGGAAGCGCATTATTGGGGCCAGTTGGTCGATGCAAATGAATGATATTTCCGGCGCTATTGAATGCTCGCATGGACGGAGGAGAAAACGTAAGGCGCCTTGGCAAGGATGAAACAAAGATGGGCAAAATAAATGCCCACACGTGTGCGGATGCGAGGAGGAGCATGAGGCGACGGAGGTGATATCACATATTTGCTTCCATCTGGCGGTGAGACCAGAGCAAACGAAGAAAGAAGCAAAAACTTGCCCGTCCTGCCGCTCTTCACTCAGCAGCCACGGCCGGAAAGTGATCCGCAACTAATCAACTGCCCAAGTTCCACGTGGGGGGTGATGGATGCAAATATCTCGCGAGACAGGCAGATGGGACGGACGAACCAAGGCCAGGCTAGCAGGCTTCTCGAACCTGCCATGGTCATGATGATGGCATCAAGGAAAGCCAAGAGCGAGAAGAAAAAAAAAAAAAAAAAAAAGACAAGACAATGTCACGCGCTTCATCACGACTTGTTGGTGATGGATGCAACACGGACCACGGGCCACGACGCAGCGTGACGCCACGCCCAAAAGCCGCGGGCGCGGTAGTTGATCTGTTTATTTGATTACTGCCTTCGCTTCGACAACCTTCGCTTCTCGCCTTTCAACCCGGGATGCACAGACAATGTGCAGCATGCGGACTTTGCTGTACTCCATATTAGTCTCACCAAGAGGAAGTCGAGACTAGTAGGCCAATGCTGCATCTGGTGCTCACGCGGAGTACGGCAGATTGATGATTAGTTTACCGTAGTCTGGTCCGTATCACAAGCGAATGCGGCCTTTGGACGAAAGCGTCTTCATCGCCAGACGAATGATGCTAGCCGGGTTCAAGGGCACGGTCCTTGCGAGACCCTTCTTGGATATTCAACGCTGCAGTCCTTGTTTTCTAATCATTCATCATTTCCATTATGTCACTGACGCCTCTTTTATTGCACTGTGTCTTGACTGGCTCATATTAACAAAACAGCCAAATGCTACCACGGGTGGTATGCATCATGTACCAACCATAGTATGCACTGGCGGTGAAGAGAACCCTCTCGTCCTGCATGTGATGAATAAAAAACCGACAACAAGGCTATGGCCTGATATTGAAATTCCGCAAACACATGATACCTAACATGCATGTCCCAGCCACGTGGGGAGGGGGGAGACGTATTTTCACGACGGGTCTCGCAACCAATTGCTTTTCACAGGATTTCCCCGTGCCAGTTCAGAAGGAAAAACGGGGTGAGCAAAAGAAAACCAAGCAAACAAAGCAGACTCTCTGATATTGGAAAAGATCACCGTGGCGGAGAAAGCAAGCTGAAGAGCCATGGGCAAGTCAGCAAGCCTTGCATATGTGCAATGCAAGCCCAGCGCCTACAGAGCAATAACAATATCACAGGTGCAACCAATCTTTTCTTCAAGGAGAAGGATGGCTGCTAACAGGAAAGGGGGAAGGGGGGGGGGACGGGAGAGCAGGGCGGCAACGCATGAAGTCTGAGGCTTCAGGCGGTCAAGATGTGACCAGACAGAAACATCATGAGCATGTGTTTGTGATAGAACACATGGTTGGCATGCATTGACTCGGCCTGGCCGCCGGCAGTGGATAAATCTCCGTTCTGACGCCCTTTGAATCATCTGACTTCTGCAGAGGCGGAGCCGGCGTACAGCGCTCTCGAAGAGAAAGAAAAAGAAAAGATGAAACAACAAAAGACAACACAAGACATGACAAGGAAAGGAAAATGGCGTTCTGCTAGGCATTCTGATGAAACAGTGTACACCACACACAGCATAGGATTTACGACATAACAATCACACAAATATAAACAAAATCAGAACCACGGGCCTGACATAAAAGTATGCGATGGGTCACAAGGTCAACAACAACAGGCCAACTCAGATCCCAGATGTCCGCAAGCGCCGATAGCGAGCGCCTCAACCGCTGGCTAGGGTCCACCAAAAAAAGATCAATAATAATTTCGACATGGCGCCTCGCATTTCGCTCGGTCTCGGGCTCGCCCGTCATTCTCATGGGGGGACCGTGGTCGAAACCCCATGTCATGTGTACAATAGTGCTGGCGGAGGAGAGGAATGCCGTGCCCATGCGCTGGCACCAGACGCGAAGCATGAAAAAGAACTGCCTGGTGAGTGAGGAGGACGGCCCTATCAGTTATGAGCTATTAGACAAGACAAGATTGAAGTCTAAAACAGAACAGCAGACGCTCCTGCAGCCGCAGATGCACGCGTCCATTTGGTGAGCGCCACAGCTTCTAGCGGCGGGGCAGTGAAGATGAGTGCTGCAGGCATAGTCCAATCACCGTCGAGACCTCCCCTATTTTCTTTTTCGTTCCCCCACTCCTCTCCCACCCTCCCCCCCCCCAGGCACCACGCCCAGCCCCATAATTCCAACGACGCCCCTTCCCTGCTGGCGAGACCCACTCACTGGAAAGTCTCACCAGTCATGGCCTGTGATATAATTGCCGTATTCCGAGCCTGCCATCCTATCCTGAACAACAGAAAACCAAATAACCGTGTGTTTGCCGGTTCACATAACAGTACCAGGGTCCAAAGCCTTATCGCGTGTTAGAAGAAGGGAAAAAACCTTTAATTAAAACATGACAGGGAATAATCAGCAAACACTAAATTAACATCCCCATGGGCCTTCGCGCCCATCCCACATTTTCAGTTTCTCTCCAATGAGGCCGCAAACTCTCCGTAGTCTTTTGGTATGACGCTAGCGACAAGAGCAATATTAGTGTAAAAAAAAAATTGAAAAGAACCACTGCGCCGACCCGCCTTGGGTGGGAATAGGTTGCGCTAGTCTTGAGGGTGGGGGCTCCGACTCTTCCGTGATGGGCAATTTATCGACAGATGAACTCAGACTGGATCTGAATCGGCTTGTATCTAGATTGGGACAGCCGTTGCTGATCTCTTTTAACTCCCGTGTCTTGACGAGGGAACCTACCTCGCCAGATGTACTAACTCTTGAAAAGTCGGCCTCGGACAAGGATGACCTTGTACAGCTTCCGGCGTCAGAGTAGCATACATAACTGCACATGCATTATACTATGAGGCTCCGCCTTGGCAATACTCCAACAGACTGTCTTGTCTTTTATTGTCTGGTATCTAAAAGTGATTCAAGTGCACATAACATAATACCAAATCAGAATGTAGCAGCACAGTGTGTCTTCATTTCGTCTCCTGGACGTGGTAAAACTAAGAGGGTAGTCTGCGACCAAGCCCCCGGAAACATGTACGCTACCACCCATATGGCCTCCTTTTTGGCAGGCTTCGGGGCCCGACCCCTTTCTATAATATCTCTTGCGAATCAATAAACCCAACACCGTTTGTTTCCAGACTTGTCACCGAAATAATCATGTCCCATTCCACTGCTCTGTGCCAATGCCATCCCCATCCCCCCTATTGTCCCACGAATCGAAAAAAAGAAAATAATATAAGAGACAAAGATGCTTGATTCCATCTCCAAATGAATGTCATCCCGCCTAAATCCATCCGGACTGGCAGTGATTAAAATATCCCGGTTCTTCATTTCTTTTTTTTTTAAAAAAAAAAACAAGAAAACATGGCGACCGTATCCCATCCAAGTGAAGCGAAGAGGGGAGAAAACCCGCTGCTGCCTGCTCCAAAACAGGAATTTGATGTCCAAAAAAGTGGAATAGCTGTTTGAGCTCCAGAGTTAAAATCCAAGACTCTGACAAGTTAACAAAAATCCAACACAGACGCCTGTATAATCCCCCCAGAATAACATAAACTGAACTTCACGCTTGGTTTTGAATGTCGCCAAAATTTAAAAAAATAAAGATGAGAAACGTAACGGGTCCTGGAGACGATCCCTCTTGGTTGAGGTAAGTACAAGGGAATGAACAAGACTTTTCCCATTGATTTTGCTGCAATTGTCCCAATATCATGCTTTCGTGGTTGACAACAAACATTTCTTCGTCAACTTGTGTGGTGATTTGATTGCCGAGTCGAGACTCAAGTGTGATGTGCGGGCATGTGTGAACGTGCTGGACCAACACCGGTTCCGTTATGATGCGGCAGTCTTAATAGCAGCCTTGGAATGCAGGAATGAATGGAACCTGTTGAAATGCAACGGGGTGCTGCATCATTGGAACTTGTTGAACGTATCTGACCACTTCCCACAAGGGAAAGAAGGGCTTGGGCTGACATGGAGCATGGACAGGTGCAGACGGCTGAATGGGCACAGGCAGCCGTTGACACGCCTGAGGTTGTGACTGGATGTGGATGGGTTCAGGGGTTGTCAAAGGCTCGCCATATGGCTGAGTCGACACGCCATGCCCTTGAAACATCACGTGGTCCATCATATCCTCTGAGTCATAGGCTGCTTGGTTGAACGACACTGTCAGCTCTTGCTGTTCTTGGACAAATTCGTCGTCGTCCAGGTCGTCGATGGTAGACCCACTCGAGGTGAGCGAGCCCTCGTCGGAAGATGTGCTAGAGGGGGAGAGAGGTGAGTCGTATTCGTAGTCATCGACGATGACGTCCTCATCGGTAACGTATTCGGGAATGTGGTGCGCAACCGAGGGTTGCTGTACTGCAACTGCTGGGGCAGTGGGCACGGTGAACTGAGAGCATGCCATGATACGGCATCGCAGCTCGGGGAGGGTAATCCTCAGATCGGGATTAGGGTTGAAGATGCGGCCCAGGATGTCAGTGAGCTCATCGGTCAGGGGAAGGATCATTTTCAGGAAATCCCGGGACCGTATGTAGGCTCTATATGTCGAATCCTGCAAGGAGGCTTGTTTCCATGGGTTGCGTCCGCATGTCAGGTTTACGAGGATCACTCCAAGAGACCAAACATCATTAGGAGCACACATGTAATAAGGGTTCCTTGTTGAGGCATCCAAGCATTCTGTAAGAGGCATTCTCATGTTAGCTGATCTGACATGCAATAGTTTATTGTTTTGGCTTCGACAAGGCCTATACTCACCAGGACTCATGTAGAACGTCGAGCCGCAACCGTAATCTTCGGATCGATCTTCCGCTGTGGCAAGACCGAAATCAGCGAGCTTGACAGTGTTTCCATTATCTGTGACCAGGATGTTCTCGGGCTTCAGGTCTCGGTGGTAGATCCCGAGCTTGTGGCAGTGCTCAACAGCATCAACAATTTGGAGGAAGATCTTCTTGGACAGTTCATCCTTGCCAACGTACTGGCCAAGCTCCGTAATGTTCAAGAACAAGTCGCCCTCGGGGCAATATTCAAGGATGACATAGATGCAGTCAGTGTCGTCGACAATTTTCAGCATCGACACGACATTGGGGTGTGCGGACGCCAAGTAGTGTAATCTGATTTCCCGTTGTTGATAGGCAACCTGCCGACGTTCCAAGGGGCTACCATCGGCGTTGAACTTGCTCAAGCACTTGACAGCATAGCGAACGCCGGTTTTCGTGTCCACGGCAGAGTAAACCACTCCATAGGCGCCGGTCCCAAGGATCTCAGTCAACTGAAGCTTTCCTTCAAGGAATCTTCCTAGTCTTTGCTCCGGAGCCAGTGGGACGCATCTGGTTTGGAAAACCATCGAGTATGCTGGCTGATTATTGCCACATTTTAAGCTGTCGTATGCGGGTGATGCTGGAGGCGTCGGATATCCGAAGGTAGCATGGGGCTGCATATTACAGGTCGGTAGAAAGAGACTCGGGGTTGTCTTCACGGAAAGGCCAAGTCCTCCGTATTGGGAGAGTCGAGCTGCACGATTAAGCCAGCTTGGCCTCTGTTTATATTCCAAGGGAAAAAATGAATAAAACCCTGGACGCGGCCCAGGATGAACAACAATTATTATATACGGAAAAAAACGCCCAAGCTAATGTCCTTGTGCGGTAGCAGGAAAGAACAACGCCTTTTTTTTTATTTCCTTTTCTGTGCGAGACTTGCGAGACGAAGAATTATATTTCCACTTGACAGCCGAATCAACGGGTCAAGTAGGATCCTCTTCAGGAAATATCGCACGAGGTTGTATTGATTGGTCCACGGGCAAGCGCACCGGTAGATTGATATGCCGTTCTTGATTAAGAGATTAGAAGTCAGACTTAACAGACAACAAGCTTGTGACGGGACAGAAGAATCCGGAGGGCGAGATGGCTGGTAAAAAAGAGCTTGAAGGAAAGTCGTGAAGTAGGCGGTTTGAAGCATCTATGTAATTTACGCTTGAGGTCGACTGGAGGCGGGCGTGATGAGGTAGATAACGATGAAGGGTGGTCCACATTTTGCCTCCAGAGGCGTACGCACACCCTTGGACACCCTTGGACACCCTTGGACACCCTTGTCTAGAACAAGCCCCGTCCAGTCAAGCCAAAGTCAATCATTCCGGATCAGTGAGAGAAAAAAAAAAAAGAATAAGAAAAAAAAAAAAGTTACGTACCAGGTGCACCGAGTACATTGCGTGGAGGATCCACACAGCGACCCACACAAGCCTCGTCATAGAAAAAACGACAGCCTGATCCCTGGCTATGTGATACGTCTGGTTATCTAACCTACGCTAACCGGCAGCGGTGGAGACTGTGGAGATGCGGTGGGGACGAGGTGGGGACGAGGTGGGCGCTAATGCTGCAACAGCTATTCTTAACAAATGGTTTTTGTCCCATGCAAGTTTCGGCCGCGTCCTCGTTCTCTGCAAACGCCAAGGCTTCAAGAAGCTAAGGGCCACCGGCTAGGAACTTTCGCACGGTGGGGTGGGATGGAGTGGAGTGGGGTTGGTGTGGGATGGGATGATGTGGTCTGGTGTGGTATGATGCGGTGCGGTGCGATGTGGTGTCATGGCGCTGGTGGTATGGTGTTGGTGTGGTATGGATGGTATGGTGAGATGTGGTGGGTTGAAGGGGACGACGTCGTGGACTGGCTTGCTGGCGGATTCACTGACATTGGCACGAGGAGGGTCCGAGACTAACGACTGGCAAGGATTCTGGCTCGTGTGTGGGTGCCGATGAGCGCTACGAAAGGCGATGATGATCTGACACACGCAACACACGCAACACACGCAACACACACACAACCAGAGTTAAGCAGTTCTGCTGTATCATGAGCCGCCGCCAGCCCGTTTTTTGCCTTCTGGACTACCAGTACGCCAGGCATGGACAGGCCCACGGATGAGAACAGGACACGCTGCACCAAGCCAGAAACCCGCAACTGGCCGGCCATCCACTGGCCACCCACTGTCCACCCCACGGCATCCCTCCAGAAAGGCTGAAGGTTGGATGGAGAAGGGCTGGGTTGAAGTGGCATCCAGAAGTCCAGCGTCCCCAAGGCCAACTCAAGGCCGACTCAAGACAGGCGCCCACCCTCCCCCCTTGCCTAGGTCCAGTCATCAATCTCACTCATCGCGATAATCCACGACAATCGGGCGAGAGCGGATTGACGGGGCTGGACCACTTGGTGGTGACTGTCCGCACTGCCACCCGCGGTGTCCTTGCCAAAGTCCCCTTGCTATGCCGAGACCCTTCCTTTTTGGTTGTGCTGTTCATGCCTGCCTGGCACAGAGCGTACTCCGTACGGCTGACTCCCTTTCCAACCCCAAGTTCATTTCGGCGATCCCAGCTTGCCGCCGGCCACAGCAGCCTCAGCATCCGCTCGTGACCAGGCAGAGTTTTATTACTATTATTTGCCGTGCTTGTCCACCCACTACGGAGTATGTAGGTATATGCCTCAAAGTGATCGACTCGGCTCAATGATGCATGAACAGCCAT
Source organism: Balansia obtecta B249 (assembly GCA_000709145.1). NCBI lineage: Eukaryota > Fungi > Ascomycota > Sordariomycetes > Hypocreales > Clavicipitaceae > Balansia > Balansia obtecta. The sequence continues at coordinate 43,868 of JFZS01000075.1, forward strand.
GTTCGACCTTCCAACAAACCCCCCCCCTCCCCCTCGCCTGTCTCCTGTCACAAGCGTCAAATAATAACAAATGCCTGCAACGGGAGAAGTATAAGTACGGAAGTATGAGGGCCAGCTGTTACGCGCCGTGATCACGTACTCGCTACCAGGAGGAAGTGAGTCACTGCATGCTCGTTCTGTCAGGCTCTTCAATTCAACATAAAAAAATAAATAAATAAATAAGGGTCTGGTAGAATGGACCGCAAACCTTGCAAGAAGACCCGCTACTACACAAGGCAGCCGCCGGCTTCTAATGAAGATGTGTTTGAGGCAGCTACTTGGCACCTATTCCATGCACTTATTAATGAACGGGGTATGCATGTATACGGACTGACTCTGTGCATGACACGGAATTATGTCTGGAACGCAACGCAATATGGTCTGCCTGCTAAGTACCCCATCACGTAGGCAGCTAGACAAACGTGGAATGCATTACCGTTCTCCAGACGCTGACGCGTTCACCTCGTTTCATCTTCATAAACTCTGTCTGCCTCCTACGGAGCAGGACGAAAACAAAAAATATTTTAAAATTATTTAAAAAAAAAATCAAACAGACAGCAACAAGAAGCAATGACGAAAATTAAGGAAATCAAGCCAACTCCAGCCTAGTTGTGCTGGCCAGTGCTGAAGAAGATTTCCTGTCATACCCAACGCCTATACAAACTGCTCCGCCCGGAGCACATCCTTCCCATGTCATACCGATGTACTCTGCGTGCTATGCAAGGCGTTCCCGGCCAATGAGAGGCCACCCTACAGGGCTATCTTAACATTATTATACCCGTAGTACCTTTGACTACGTCTGTAATCACAATCATATACCACGGAGCGAAGAGACTAAACGGAAGTCCACCCTGCAAAACACATGACTCTGTCTAATTTTATCACGTTGAAACATTTTGTATTATACATCGAGCGATCTGAGACTCCCTAATACCTAGCAGATTTTTGTAAATTCGTGGCCAGCACTGCCGAGTGTGTTACTCCATGTACGTACGACCAGCCAAGCACAACCAGGTAGGTACGCTCGCACGAAGATATGCCATGCATAACATGGCACTTTTCTGATCGCGGCAAGGAGCCTGGTGTTGATAATTGGCTCGTCGTTCATGTCGCTTACAACGCGTAGTGGGGCTGGTCCCGTAATTGTGCCTGCGGGAACTTACATAGCGCCTGGAAGGGAAGGTACCTGGGCAGCCGCTTTCCGTCCCATACATACTACATGTATCTGATGTTTTGTCTTCTCGACGCCAGCCCATTTTAGCCATGGGCATGCCAATTAAACCCTGCAGGCCTGATGAGCCGCCGTCCAATTAACAAGGTCGCCGGCAAGCTATGCAAAATGAGCAATAGGATCTGAAGGCATCGCCACGTTTGAGTGGGGGGGGGGGGGGCTCAGGTCGAAGGGCATCAATGAGAGACTTGTATCGGCCTAGGCCCTGTGGCAGACCAGACCAGCCAGCCTCAGCGCGTTGTCATCAAGCAAGACGGGATAAAAATAAAAAAAAAATATAAAAGAAATAAACAGAAAAAGGAATTCCCTTGTCATGCTACGAAACAGTAGTCCGGAAGTCAAAACGGTTTTCTTTGCTTTTGTTCCAGCGCGGAAGGCTTGTTTCCTATGCGTATACGGAGTACCCCGTACATTGGGATCAAACTTATTAGAAACACCAGTTCACAATGCAAAATTGTCAGCCCCAGTGTCCCCTCCCCCGTCTTGTCCTTTACAGGCAACTTGCGTCGAAGCAGATTGTGGCGTGCAGAATTACAGTAGGGCAAGCATTTAGCTGTTAGGTGGCCACTGCTCATCCAAGGCCGCTCCTACGGAGTACGGATCACGGGGGGTCTTGACCTCTTGCCAGTGCCAAACAAACAAACAGGGTCTTGGTGACAATAGCTGCCCAGGTTCTTTCTTGTTTTTGCTCATCATCATACTCATCATTTACCAGGGTTGGCTGGCAGTAGGCTCAGCCGCCCGCCCGTAGCAGCATGGGCCGTGTCACATGTCCCCTTCCACGTTCCCTTCTCCATGGGGCTTGGTCGCGGCAGCTAGGAAGCACAGACGTGATTGTTATACAAGAAAAAGCAGTGGCTTGCACGGGATTACGGAATATGTGGTCGGATTGGGGATGAGACTCGGATCCCGGGAACCGGCCGCCCACCCATCCTCGATTTTAATGCTTCTGATGCCTGTAGACTGTAGACAGCCCCGTTGAGGAGCAAGCATCCTATGCCAGTATCATTATTACGGGAGTACGGATACAACTCAATACAGCCCCTAAATAACTCTACAGAAACACATGACAGGACACAGTCGATGCTTACCACGATACGCGAGATAATCATCCAATTCCGGCTGTGACTGGTGATCGCGAAAAGGTATATGGCTTCTGTCATACGATTAATTGAAGCGCTCTATACTCCGTACATGTCTTGAATTAACCCCCATAAGGTGACTTTGATTAGCTGAAACTGTCCGGGTAGAGTAGAGTACGGAGTGGATTTGCAAAACTAGCGGTTGGACTGCATGTACTGTAGCACAGAGGCATGTACCATGGTCAAATAGGCAGAATTGCCAGTAGGACGGTACAAACTTTGCCACTACCGAAACGGTTCAAGCAGGTGAGGCGATTCGGCGCCTAAAGTGTTCCGTGAGTCCTGCTGATACCGCACCACCTGCCCCATCTGACATGTTATCAGTATTTGCATCTGCCACCTGCCCAGTTAGCTAAGGTAAATTACTGGTGGCTCCTGGAAACAGCCTTGATCTGATCAAACTATGGGCCGGCGTGCATACTCGTGGCACAGGCACGGATGTCACCATAATTCCGTGCGTGCCATGTTCAGTAATTGTCCGTAATGGACAGGGTATAATCATGTCCCATGCCCTGCGGAACAATCGCCAGCACTGTTTCGCACAAAGTAAAATGGCGCTGCGAGGTCATAGCTTGACGGGGCTGCTGAGTTAGGGCTGCAGAGGCCTTGGTTTTCTGTTGAGCGTGATGGCATGTCTGTTGTCCGAGAGACGAGTTTTGGAGCACAATGAGGAATGAAGACGTGAGGAAAGGCTATCCCATCCTATCCCGCCGAATAATGCTCAGCCTACTGTGCTCGTCATAATATGGGCTGAACCGTCAACCTATTACGTGACTCATGCAAAGCCGACGGCTGAACTTGATAGAGGCTGGAGTCGAAACAAGATCGATGTAGCATTGGCTGCTACGGTCCTTTCTCGTTGGTTATTAAAAACATGGAAGTTACCGCCAAAGTGGGAATTTGTGTGGTCCTGATGCAGTCATGGGCATGGGGCTGCAGATGCAAGATGCTAGATGCAAGATGTTGCGCAACATATTGATTTGAAAAGGACTGGAAAGGACTGGTACTTCGAAATTGCCCGTCAGTTTCCTCTTGCCTTTCGCCTTTTCCCCTCAACTTGTTCTCTTCTGAGCGGGCAGACTGGCGGTCTGCGGCTGTGTTGCACCTTCCCATCTGCTGCTGCACGACCGACTGTGCGCTAGTCCCAGTTGAGCTGGGATGGCGGGTGCCGACGCCAGGATATGCCCAGCTGCGACACCCAAGATAGGCTTAGCTGCAAGCCCAACCGTCAATATACAATAGGATTTTAGAAGGATTAGCCAACTACATACTTGGAATTATCTTGCAGCTAGTCTATATCAGGGCGTGGCTCACAGCTGGGCAAAGCACCCTCTGACTCACACACCCGCACCCGACTTACGACGTAACGCTAGATCTGACGCGATGCTCCTTCCCATCGCTCGGCCCAGCTAGCGCTGCATCAAGCTCCCATCACCCTCCTCGAGCAAAACAATCGGGAAACGACTCAGGCCCGAACAAAGTGAAGCGATTGACTTTCTCAGCACAATGTTGTAACATATTACCAACATCTGCCATTGAGCAAATGTACGGGGTATCCTGGCCTGGCCTGGTCCGGTCAATTAATCTCAAACATGGGGGGGTGGCGATCTTACACAACTGACGAGTGCGAGGACCAGCACTAGCACAAAGGTTATTGAATCTGAATTGTCAGCCACTGCACGGAGAGCTCGCAAGAAAACAAAAATGTGTGTGATACTTTGCCCGTATTACTGCGCAGTACAACCTGGCCATATTGCTGCATCTGGGAATGTCCCAGCTCTTGCAGAGCACGAAAAAGGTTTGATGTTGATAACCAAATTCATGTCACATGAGTTGCCGTTCAAGGCATGATTGACGCACAACAGGTGAAGGTGCCAGTGGTTGTCGGGCTGCGGCATGTCTGTGTCCTTTGGCGTCTCAAATCGTGGAGCCTGGACCCGATACAACGGTTACCCGGCGCATTCACTAGTAAAGACCTATTGTCCTCCCTCTCGACCATTACTATTGTATCGAGCAACGACAGCTCAGGCGCACAGGCGCGGTGTGTAAGTGCACGGGTCGTCAGGCAGATTGAGTCATACCGCACGCTGTCGTCACTCTTGTGGAACAGCGGTCAACTGCAGTCAGTGCAGGACAGATAAGGGAGAAAATCGTTCGTGCAATTTTTAACCTGACCAAATAGATGTTACTCTCGCCAAGCCCCAACATGTGATGTTGCAACTTTGTGACTGCACTACTTGAGTTTCTGTCGGTTATCCCCTCAACCTTTACTCTGACAACGCGAAAAGAGTTGTGCAGGGTGGGACAATGTCCCCCTTGAACTCGGTCTTGGAATCTGAAGCTAACAAGAGCATGCAAGTCCACCGTTTTGGACACTGGCTGCACTGGCTGCTAAGAAGCATGAAGGAGGTCTAACGCAATAATGGTCTTCTACACTCGAGTGAGGCTATACACGAGAGCAAAGGTTCAGAAACGTGGTTTGCTGTTTCCCAGACTACCACTCGCGTGTTCGACAATTGGGCTCCCCCATGCACAGTTTAGCAATGGCCCGAACTCGACACTCGTCTGTCGGGAGGGCTCACTGCGTCATGTCGACGATGTCTATCATGGTGTTTTCAAGCAGCAGAATACGACTATCAGCATGCTTTATACGCTAGTAACCAATCCTGAGATTCAGCTGCAACACCGGATTGATTGTCAACGCCTTCGGTAGCTTATTTCTTGCTGGCGGGATAGAAGAGACAGCGAGAAAATGTGTTGATAGTTCTCGAGTTTTCGTTTAGGACGATGATGTCTGTTTCAGGAGGCTCCCACAGTGAGCGGCTGAACTCCACTTGGTCCAAGCTCAGTGGGAATTACAGAAAAACTGCTGTAATGTGGTACAGAACTGAGGCTGACCCAATAGATCTAGATGGCAAGGCTGGAATCAGCTGCGACTGGTCTTCCCATCCCGACAGTTCGAATGGTGGCGTGTGCGCCGAGTACTACCAACACAATAGAGCCATCGTTCTACTCACCTGACCGCGAAGAGCATGTTGACCCTGCGCAAGCAAGTGTGGTGGTCTGTGTCTGCGTATCGAGTAAAGTTGTCCTACCCATGAGGTTGGTCCGCATGAAGAACATGGCACGTGGTGGACATATTACATAACAGGTCCCACAACCCATTGCTCTCCAACGGCCAAAGTTATGTAATTTGGCTACCTCATGAGCTCACGAGGGGGCTAAAGCAGCCAGCACCTTGCCAACAGACAATGGGGAGCCATGCCGCACGTTGCCTTTGACCGAAAAAATTGCTGACACCGTGAAAGTGACACCATCCGCAGTACCTTGTTCAAGACAGGGGGCTAATCGGATATCTTGTCCGTTGCACCACCCCCTGTCTCCATCACAGAAAAGCGTGGCGTCACCGCGGATATAGCGAGCCACATGACCACCAACAAGTTGGCAAGAAAAGCGCGGCTGAGGTGTCCCTGGGTAGAGGAGGTCAGGTGGTAAAATATCAGAAGTGCCATATTCCAATGGCAGTGTTAAGTGCGCATTCCCGGGCTCTAAAGCACGGGAGCAACGCGATGAAGGATGTTGATGATAGTCGTTCGAACGTGAACGTGTTTCTCTTCTAAGCGCATGGTAATGATGGTGATGAGTGGAGTATCATTTCTAGATAACCGCCTTCTCGATCCACTGTTGATAGCGAGCGACTCCAAGTTTGACAGCATGTACTGTAGCTGAATTAACTTCAACGGCCGTTCAAGGGATTACACCTGATCATAGTGATACCAAGGCTATCGCCATTCTGACTTGAAGAAGAGCTAGTAGCGTTTAGGGTTTTCCTATAAGATCATGCAAAGGCTAGCATGATTAGGGGGCGAGTTCTGGAGGTTCGGTCTCAGCTAGCCGTGGACTCTCGGTAATGTAGCCTACTTCGACCCGGAGTCATAGACGGCAGGTGTACAAAGGAGCATAGAAATGTAGGCTTAACCTGATGTTAATTGCGATCGTCAAACTGGTAACATTCAATGCTCACGGTGCGTTGGATCCCTATAAATACGTAATCTCGACAGCCCGGCAGTCTCGAGCTCGACCAATTAGCCAGCGAAGAGTTCTTGGACGAAGGCGGAGTTGTTCTATCAGTCTGGCCAGGTCTATCCCCGTAGCCCTGTTTTTAGAGAAAAAACAATAACCGCACAGGCATTACGATTCAAGGGTCTGAGACAAGCAAACTAAAGTAACAATGCGGAGCCTCTGTAGCGAAATAATGCGCATGTGTTGAGTCACATGACCCATGCCCCACGTCACCTAGTCTATGGGTCATCGACTCCTTTGTCTTCCTTTTCTTCTTCTTCATCTTGCTTCTTGACCTCTTTGCTAGCTATCGCTGTACGCTATACAGAGAGAATATACGAGATCATCACTGTTTTCATCGTCATTGGATTCATCGCTGTGCATGTCCCATGACAGCATGTGTATCCTATGACGTTTATGGTTTGAAGTGCTCATAGACAGAAACAATCAGGTCACGAGACCCACGCCCAACTTCCAATGACCAGCGGAAAATAATCTCTAGGTTAGGTTATCTACCTAGGTATATGGATGAGAGAACAAAAAAGATGTGAAGCACCTTTTTTATTGGCCCACGGCCCACTAGCTGATTCGAGCAGGTAGCAGATAGCAAGCCTACGGATTATAGAAGTGTTTGTTTAGTCGTAGAGGACTGCCAAGTCGCTCGTGGTCACTCCACTGATCTAGCAAGAAGAAGTAGGGATCAGTAGGGAAAGTGTACTCTTGGGTGCACTAAAAGACCTAACGCTCGAAGCCCACCAAGATCGACATCAACAACGGCTACCCGGGAATCCTTGATTTTTCTCCCTTTTTGGGCCGCTGTGGCAAAGGCACCTGCTTCTCTGCAAGGGGCACGTGGAGAACCGTTGCGTTTCTTTCTCATCAAACTCTTTATCTCTCCTTCTCGTGTAATCCTCAGGTTGAGCAACGCTAGAGCAGGATTGAGCCCAACTGGATTGTCCAAGAAGAAACCCATTCACGGCCATTCTTTTTATCAATAACAAATTTGTTTTGCTGACAGACGTTATCACTTTTAGGTGACATCAGATTAGTCTGGAAACGCTGGGAGTATGGTGTGTACCTAAAGTAGGTATTTAGAAGCCGGTGTGATGGATTTTAATTGGATCCGAGACATGCCCACTATAATTCATAGTCCAAGCCAACCAACCAGTTTTACATTTTAGTTTTCTCCCAATTCGGGGTGCAAATTAGCTACTGGGCCAATCAGGGCGAAGAAGAATAAGGTACTTGACTTTTATTGATTGTGACAATCATCACTATAACAAATAGCCCCCCCTAGTAATCTCCTGCTGCACTGTAATAGGAAGGTGCCAGCACCACGAGCGCCAATTAAGCGGCCGCTGCGGCCATGTACTGGGCCCCATAGTTGTCCGAGACATCATGATGATGTGGATTGCCGTGATTGCCTAATGATGGAGTGTTTAGGCGTATTGGGCGGTCGCCAGGGTTGTGTTCAGGCGGTGTGCTGGGCTACGATGATAATCACCTTGTTTCGTAGCTGCAGGAAGATGAAAAGTTCAGCATGCATGACAATGTCAATGTCAATGGCAGAGACCCGAGAACCCGAGGACCAGAGACCCGAGGCCGTGCTGATGGCCAGAGGTATGCATATTCCTGCCACGTTTTGTTTCAACGCGTTCAGGGCAGCCAGCCACCAACACGGCACGTATTGCATCGTCGACACCCTCCTCCTTGGATTAAGTAGTCCTCTCTGGTTGTGCTTCGGTGTCAGACCGAAGCTACGGACTAATTACCTGTCTCGTCGGCGCCCGGGTACGGAGCAGTTGCTTTTTCATTCATGAAACCCGTGTCTTTGTATGCAGGTGGGCACTGGTTCATGCGAGGACCTATTTCAGGTGGATAATATGCCGAACACGTACTCCGTATTGGGCCGCAAGATGGTCTGTAGAAACAAACGGCATGGGCTGAGAATGCAGGGAACGTCATGCTTGGCTTTACCGATCGACCTCATGCTACATTGGACATGATAGCCGAGGACACAGACCTTGACAACCTTGATACCCAAGCACCCTCCGCCGACGGGCCTGGGCTCCACGCCACATATGCAGGTTCATTCCTTCAACAAGGGGAATCTTGAAACCCATCTAATCAACAGAGCTAGAGTGAATGGGACACAAAAACTCATTTTCATAATTTCCTCCACAAAAGGAAGGTGTCAAGATGTGGGCAGATTGGTTCGGCGCATCTATGCATGACGTCATGGGAAGGTAGTCGCAAGCAAAGTAAGCCTCAACATCCACCTACCTTGGCATGAACGCTGGCACAAAACCCAGTCTCCTCTTTGTTTTTATTACAATAGTACTGACGCATTCCTGGGCTCTTGACGCTCCACCTTCCCTCTCCCTTGCATGCGGCTGGACATTCAAAGGGTGGTCAATTTAATCCGACCCCTCGCTGCCCGTCCATGGTTGGTGCTGAGGGTTGGATTAAATTGGCCTCCAGGTGTCATTGTCGCAAATCACGTAAAAGCCTTGTTCTTTGTCTGGGGGTCTGGGGGCATAACCATCCCTTTGAGAGCACGAAGGAACGAACACCCAGGTCACAGGACCCACGTACCCTCGACACTTCGCTGTACTCCTAACGTGTGTGATGTACTGCTTTGTATAACTAGAGATTGCTAGTACTTTTATTATGGCGAGGTCTATATACAAATTGAAAGTATCGCTTATCTTCCTTGGTCCTGATTGACCCACTAGCCAATTCGTGACCCAGTTGTCGCCTTCGCGCACTTCAAGGCATGGTTTGAATGTATACTTCGTATCACCATCACCGAAGTCACAATCACTGGGAGCCTTGAGGTAACCGGTTACTTATGTATGGTTCAGTCATAAACATCATGTACCTCACGGATGTGGACATCGTCACCAGGCTGGCGCCCTTACCACGGTCAAAGTGATAGTCGTTGCCCGACATTACACTAGAATGCAATGAAACGTGGTGTACGGAGGTAGAAACTTGCTGATATTAAACGTGTTACTCACCGCTATGGTGCTTTCTTCCTGCTATATTTCTGTTCCACATATCTGGAATCACGTTGACGGTCCAAGTGCAGCAGGGTTACGGAATACATACAACCAGAGTGGCAGCTAATTATATGGGGACATAATCGGTGCTTGAAGCATCAATTAAAATGTACTCAGAGTCACTAAGTTTTAACCACAGTAACTAGCTAGACCCAGCGTCTCTGCAAGATCTAGGTATCTGGCTTGTATTCTCAAGCATGGCCTTGTGAATAAAAGTGCATTAATGCTTCCATGTCCAAAAACACATGCCAAACACAAATCTCCACTGACAGAACTGAACTTGACTAGCGGAACATCCTGCTCTCATGTCCTTGTTCAACTTGTCCACGTGCAACGTCTCAGCGGGAGCTTATCCGGACATGAGGAAATAGAACCCATAGTGACGGGGAGGTTAGCAAGGTAATCGAATTGACCGCGTTTGAGATGGTCTGAAACATCTTGATACATTGCCAAGGATGATCCGCTGTAACTTTTGCTTGTGAATGCGGCGAGGTGTCAAGACAGTTTCATGGCCAAAAAAAAAAAAGGAAATAAAAAAAAAAAAGCAAACACATCTGAGCAAGGGTAAACAAGTCCAGGAGATACAAAGACCGGGTTTGCCGTTCGATGACAGGCAAGGGTCTTGGGCTCAGCCTGGTCGTGAGACAGGGACACATTGCACAAGCCAGCAGCTCCGTAATATCATGCTCATCTACAATTGTGCGGCGCCTCCTTGACATCTAGGCGTTGTTACTGAAGCTGGGAAAACTGTTGGAGAGATTCAGTAGACACTTGTATGGCACGGTAGCACCAAACCACGCATATCGGAGGCGAAGAGGACTCAGATTACACAATTGGTCCAGCTGTGTACTCAAGGCAAGGACCTGTTGTGTAATTCAATACCCGCGTCAAGTGTGTACGTTGTCGCATGTGGCCGACCTACAATGCGACCACGGCGCTCCGACATGCCTAATATTAGCTCTTCATCTCATGATACTTACATGGCCCGAGGCTTTTTAGTGGTCGGGGACTAAAAGAGGAGAAATGACTGGTTGGCTTTTCACCCCTAGGAAGTCGATAGTCTCCGATCCTGCCAGGAGCTGGGGTGCTTGCTGAGTTCCCGCCAACACAACTACTGTGAGGGGCGGACTATCGACGCACGGCCCGTCTGCACGGAGTAGACGCCTCAAACACCATCAGCCACCCGCTCGCTATTCAACGGCTGCCTCATATACAGAGCACGGAATACTGTACGACCAGTTCCTAAGAGGCAGTGGCAAGCTGTTGGGTGAGTTTAACGCCCCCGTACTGAAAGGATTGACAAATCTCTTCATGCATTGATAATACGGAGTACATCCGTCTCGAGATCCTTTGTGGTCGTTGGAATATACCCATGGCCTCTTGCGAGAGGTATTATGTGCCGGAGTCCGTACTGCATCAACTGTAGGTCATAATCGGCCACAATCTTATTTTTGCAGTCAGCAGAAAAGGGCATAGCACTCCTTGCCTGTTACCTCATCAGCTAAAGCATGCTGTCATCGTGTCGTGATGACGGTGCGTCTCGCATCCAATGTGATTCAGATTGGAAAACACTGAATATAAAGGACATCTAGATGTTATGGTGTTGTCCAATCCATTCTCTGCGCGGCAGCAGTGCCATGTCACGATCACGCACGGGATGGCGGCATCAGCTGTAACATAAGGTCTCTCCTCCTTGTGCCATGTATCCAGAGGCAAGTGTCAGGCGTAACAAAAGTCATTGGCCGCTCCTTTTGAACGGAGCAAAACGGAGCTGGCCTCTAAATGATCAATACTGTCAGAGAGTCGCTTTCCCCATGACTTCAAGATTGGGTGATGGTGGTTTTGCGTCATCTCCGAGATAGCGATATTCGATACTTGTTGTGTGTACTACGTAGCTGCACTGGGGATGCCGTCGAGATGGAATATAGTCAAACTAGTGTGCCGTCTATCGGCGGCAGTCAGCAGTGCAGTCAACGGTCGTCGTGGTGGCGGCGCTGGTGGTTGGAAGGGAAACAGAGTTGAAGCTGGGCGCCACCATTCAATCTTCCGTGACTGCGTTGTAGATGTTGTTGATTGCTGTACTACGAAACTCCGTAACCTATGCGGATGTGTCAATGGCCGGGGAAGATGATGGGGAGGGGTTGGGGCGCTTTGATTTAGGCAAGGGGAGGAAGGAGCAGGAAGTTGCAGGCTCGGAAGGTGCGACTTGAACCAAACTGTTTGGCGCTAAAACCTGTACGATGGCACTCCGGAGAGCAATTTATCATCCCCATCACGCACACACGCACACACGACACAAAGCAGCCCCGACTGCCATTCATCTCCACCGGCCGACCACCAAGCACAGACGCCAAGGACAAGTGTTCGAAAAGCTTGGCTGCGGAAGAGCCGGGCCCTGTGGCCACTCCACCTACCTGTTGCAGACTATCACAGAGACCATCTGGACCGACGGACGTGGATCACGCAATCTTCTCCGATTACAGCATGTTGGTGCCATATCATCTTCGGCTCCGTCTCTGCCAGACAGGCTAGCATACCCTTGCTCTCCGTACGGAGTATTCGCAATCAATTCCATCACAAGCACTGTCTCATCGACTTCTGTCTTTCTGTCAAAAAACCTAGCCTTGGGCGAGCTGCACTGTCACCGTCACCACCCTGGCCGGCCACGTTGCTAACCTTTTTGTTCACCTTTGATGATTATTTTCTGGATGGGACATCCGCGAGACCTAGCTTTCTGCTGCGTCAGTCGCCGATGATCGCTCTCCAACTTCGGATATCATCACATTAACCAATTCCAACCATTACCGTTGGTCTCTCTGTCGCTACTGATAGGCCGTGAGCGCTTCCACGTCTTGCTTTGTCACGAACGCTTTGTCGCTGTGTCACTTGCTCACGCAACGATTACAAAAAGAGTCGAGCTGTACACTCTAATTGTCCTCGTCCGCACATGTGTCACCACTGTGCCGCGCAAACCCTTTTCCTCAACAGGGCACACATCATATTAGTCAAGTGTTGCGCACCCTATTGATCCTCTTACCGAGCTACAGCTGTTCGCCCGTCACCTGTCCGACATCGCGAAAAGGTTTCTCACAGTATCTCCCTGGGCACTGTAAACGCCCCAGCTGCGTGCCTTTTCTCCACAACGTCGAAATACCCGCCAGATGGCAAGTCTTGTAAAAGGCCGACGTCATAGTACGGACTTGGAGCCTTGCGGTCGTAGAGTCGTGGAGTACTAGAGTGCGAAGTAGTTAGCACGCAAGGGCGTCTAGCACTGTCGATCGCCCCCAGACGCGGTGCACCTCCTTGATGAATGAAGCCCGGCCGGAAAAGCTTGTTGAGCTCAAACCAAAGGGTGTGTTGGCATTCATCCAAGCTATCGTGTTGCAGGACACGATGGATGTCGTTTTTCTTGATCGAAGCGCGGGAGGAATTGCGTCACGGCGTCCCAGTTCGATGATGTCCCCATTCCTTCGCCCCCGCCCATGACCTTCCATTTGTTGGAAAAAGCAGGGCTTGAAACCGGTCCGAGTTGAAGAATTCAGGGCTGGTGCGTTCCACTACAGATGGCAGCCCTGCCGCGTCGATACCACGGACGATTCCCCCATCCCGCACCATATCCATCGTACTGTACATGACCAAAGCCTCGATCACCTGCGGTAGCTTTCGTGGATTCAGAAACATGCTGCAAAAGGCGCTACCCTATGTCCCTTTTTTTTTTTTGCTGGTCATTTGCGTGGAGGTGGGGGTTCCTCACAAAGGCTCACAACTTTCAACATAATCCGTAGACATAAAGTAGGTTGATCCGAAGGAAATAGAAACGAGAATCATACTCAATAAATCACTGCAGTTAATCGATATGAAAAGGTACCAAACCTAAGACACATCCTCAAAAGGAATCCACGTATGTCACAGCCCACGCAGAACAGCAGCAAAACCAGACGCAAAGAAGACGAACTGCAGAATGGTACAGGGTAGCGTCTACCAGAACAATCGAGTATGAATAATTCAACCAATTAAATTATCGTGAAGTAAAAGCAACTGGTATCGTAATCCGTACAACCCATCGCCTCATCGTGAGTCGGTACGACGCAGCAGGCCTTCGGACCAGACGTGTTCTGTAACCCTCCCTCACGGAAGAACACAGGAATGACTGGTTTGAGCGCAAGACAGGCGACACCCCCGACTTCACCCAGTCAAGGGGCTATAGCATGTCTTGACTTGAAATTTCGAATTGCGCTGCAGTCGCACTTTAAGAATGAGAGGGAATAGACAGCCTGGCTATGTGGTCTTGATTGCTATCGCCTTCTGACTGGTCACGTTGCGGAATTGGAGGAGCATGGCATGTTGTGATCTTGACTGGCTTGGCTGCGGATGACCATGAGCCGTCGAGGATGCGCAACTGGATGGCGTCCTCGCAATTCAAGGGCCCCAGTATAACAATCGCATATCGGTGTATGGGCAACAACTTGTACTTCTAATTTAGTTTCAGCAAGGTGAGGATCTGCCCTTTTTCATCGCCTACCGTTACTACTAGCTACTTTAGACACGAAAAACGGATGCTTCAGCGCCTCGCTCGGCGTAATTCTCTTGTCAGGGTTCAGAGCCAGACACTGCTCCAGCAGGTCGATGAAGTGATTCAGATTCCTGGCCTCAGAATCACTCATCCATGTTGATGCAGCGATGAGGCGAGTCCGAAGGTCGCGGGCTGGTTTTACAACAGCCATTGTTCTCACGGCGGTCTGGAGATGCATGTGTCAGTAGGCAAGCATTCAATACCCAAATTGCGCGTCTCAATAAGTCCATGAGGAATGAGAATAGAACAGGGGAGTGAGTGAGTCTTGTAGGCTGACCATTGAAGCCAAATATTGGCGCCGGCCAAAGATGCGACCTATGCACCAAGTGCACCTGTTTAAGTCCGCATCCTGCGACCGCATCTGCGACCTTGGAGCCGCTGGTGTAGTACCCGCCACGCAATGACATTTCCTTTTGGGTTTGACAGAGATTGACAGGGATGGCGGGTCTTGGTGGCCAAAAGCTACCGACCAACCGTTAAACGCTCACCATAGTACGAGAATGAAAATAGCCATAACATGAAGCATAAAAAAGAGAAATGCGTTATCAAAAGACCGGCTGTCCACATGATGTTCGTAGCTTTGCAGAAAAAGCCACAGGAAATTATGGAACAAAAAGAAAAACACGGCGCAACAATAGCAAAGAGTCCAGCAAACAACGTACCTTTCCCAAGACCTTGTCCCGCTCGACACTCACAAATTGCCCGTTTTCATCGAAATGTGCGCCTGAAAGCTGGCCTCGCCGAAAAAGCTTCGGCGTCAAACGACCTCGAATTTCCATCATCGCCTTCAGCATCTGGTTGTTGCTGTCACCAGTAAACAGAATTTTGCCGGTATATAGTTCATACAGAGTACAGCCAATGGACCACATATCCACACCATAATCGTACGGCATCCCCAGAATGATTTCTGGTGCCCGGTAGAATCTACTGACGAGATACGGCGTAATTTGGTTGTGTGCAGTAGCGGCGTCTGACCTATCAATCGCTGTGCCTAAGTCGCAGATTTTCAGGACGTTACGTTGCTCGTTGACCAGGATATTGTCGGGCTTCAGATCAGCATGTATGATGCTGCATTTTCGCATGTGGGCCAGAGCAACAAATATTTGGTATGCGTAGGTTCTCGTAGCCGCAAGATTGATGCCAACGTTGTTGCCAAATTTACGCAAGACTTCTCGCAAGTTCATGCTCAGGTTCTCAAATGCCATGCATAAATGACCCTTGTAATCGAAATGGCGTTCAAATTTGACAATGTGCTTTCGGCTTTCGGGGTCGGCGTCATTCAGTTTCTGGAGGATAGCAATCTCGGTATATCCTCCCTTACGTAGCGCGTCATTGTTTCGCATTATCTTGATGGCAACTACTTGCTTGGTAGTAACATCAATGGCACGTGCAACCCCAGAAAACATCCCTCGCCCGAGAGCGGCTTGAATCTGGTATCGCCCATTGAGAACCTCACCAATCCTTATCTTGTAGTAGCCGTCCTTGTCATCACCTTCGAGGATACCGCCCTTGTCGCCTGGTTGTGTTCCCGGAGCGCCTGCGTCTGCTGTTACTGCCGCTGCCGTGGTGTGCTTGCTTGCATATTTATCCACGTCTATGTCATCGGCAAACATGTCAAAGTCGTCATCATCATCGCCTTTGGCGGCTTTACCGTGTACTTCGTCCTGCGCATTCTCATCCGGGGCTTCAATTGTCTCTGTTATGCTCTCACCATGCAGGACACTTTGACCATGCCTGAGTTCGTGCCGACGCTCGTCTTCCTTCATGTCTGCCGTGGGGTCATAGTTGGCGGCTGAAGGCCCGTCTTCCTCGTCATCTTGGCCTTCATTGGGTGCTTTCATAAGGTCTCTGTCATTGAGAAGTTCGACTGCCCCTGGAGATGGGCCAGGCGAGCGAGGCGAAGCGAGGTCTGAGAATGTTAGCTCGGCTCAGCTGGGAAGAAGACGAACAGGCGCACACGTACCAGAGCGAGGTGTCCGTGGAGTGTCACCGTCATAGGACGACTTGCGAGGCGTATCCTGCTGGGTAGATGCCGGCGATACGCCACGGGCGACTTTGTCACTTGAGGCGCCTACAGCATGAAGAAGTAAAGGAGTAGCAGGGCTTGACTTTGCCAAAAGCTTCTCTCGTCGTCTTCGCCGACGTTCTATTTCTGCGTCTTCGTCAATCTGCTGCGGTTCTTCATAGACTGTTTCAGGTTCCGGCTCAGGCCTTGCATGTGTAACATTGTTACTTTTGTCTTGGTCACCTTGTGAATGTTGCTTCAGCTGGTCAGAGGCAGAATAACGGATGCTGGATCCATTTCCTACATATGAGCGGTTATTTGACCTTGTATGCCTGTTTGTCGCACGACTGTTGTCGTCATACTCGAGTATTTTTGCCGGATCGCGATCATCGTAGTGCGTTTCTCGACCAGGCCTTGCCGCATCCAGTCGTCCAGGGCGATTCGATGCATAGGGAGAACGGCTTCTATGGCGCGCCGACATGTCAAAATAGCGACTCGAATCTCGATCGGCATAGCGGCCCCGACCGCCGTGCCCATGATCTACATCGTGGTCCCTATTCCCATTGGATCGCCAACCGTAATTGTTGGATGAAAAATGCGATTTCGGTCGGTCTAGATCATCGTAGGAGACTCGTGGCCGTCGGTAGTCGTCCCTGAAGTAATCATCGTAGCGGGATCGGACGTGCCTCGAGTCGCGATCATGTCCATACGAATCCCTGTCGTCGCGCGTGCGCTTGTGGCCGCGAGGGGAGCGACTTCGGCGGGAGGAACCGCTATATCTGGAAGCAGAGTCGCGATCCGGAGACGACTGCTTAATTCGGTTTCTGTCTTGGCGGTCAATACCGTTTCCTGAAGGGCGTGCGAGTGAAGTTGCCTTCAAGTCCCCAGATCCATCTTCAATAATCTCGCCCTCATCCGAGCTGGATGTCATCATTTGGGTGCTAGATCCTGGAAAGGATCCTAACAAGTTGCAAGAAAGAACAGTGTCAGCAAAGCGATCAGGAATAGCCAGCGTGCAAGCAGGAGAAAGAGTCCAACCAGATCAGCGTTGACTCGTCCAGGCCTGTGTCATTTGGCTTCTTGCAGGCTCGAGCAATGTTGAGGCGACAGCGGAAGCGCTTGATCAGCAGTGGCAGCGTTCAAAGAGGGCGGAGCATTTAGAGAACGGAATGATGGCAATTGCTGAAAAGCACAGCAATCGATGCTTCAGTGCAAGTAATTGTAGATTAGGATTCCGGACGAAGTGTCTGGTTTATCAGGAGGAGAAATTTCGCCTAGTGTACGGAGTAATGATTACATAATGATTAGTGATGGCCAGGTTACCTGACAATAGGCACTGCCTGCACTAGGCGACACCGCACAATCTATAAACTAATAAAACGACCTCGCTGCCTTTATGCCACGAGTCGATTCTATTTGTCCTACCGGTGACGTTTCTTTCCCGACCACGATGACCAGCATGCAAGGATCTAGGGTGCTACCAAAGCGCGCATTCAAAACGCGGTTCCAGTCGCGCATCGCTGAGAAGTTTTTCCGTCTACAACAGTCAAAAGTGATGCGCACTCAGTTATTTGGCATGTGTTTACAGAAAGGTAGTATGCATTAAAATGAAGCAGTCCAAGCCCTTCCCCATCGGCTATGCCAACTGTTGATTTTCTAGAGCATTCAATCGATCATTAGAAATCACGTAACGAGATAATTGCGGCATTGAAACCTTCTTCGAATTCTTGTGAAGCCCTTGAGACTCAACTGGCAGATGACGAGGGTTCAGCCATATGGATGGAAGCACTAGGAGATGGCGAGAAACATATAGAAGGCGCGGAGAATAAGGCTAGGATGGAAGGAAGAAAAGTAGAGGAGTAGTGCGTAGTAGACCCAAGCCGTGACAAGACATATTAGATATTCGTAAAGAGAGGCTGTATTGGTCTGATTCTGAATCGTAGCTCCGAGTTGGCGGATCGGGATTAAGGACACATCGCTCTGGACCATTGTCGAATGCGCCATTAACGTTAGGAGTCGCTCACATGAGAGCTTACCCCAACTTTTGTGAGGATTTCGTTGTTATCACTTGCCGAACCGTTCCTCCTTCGTTCAACCCGATGGTCGCATAGTCTCGATTTATTTC
Source organism: Balansia obtecta B249 (assembly GCA_000709145.1). Classification (NCBI taxonomy): domain Eukaryota; kingdom Fungi; phylum Ascomycota; class Sordariomycetes; order Hypocreales; family Clavicipitaceae; genus Balansia; species Balansia obtecta. Next base: position 62,107 of record JFZS01000075.1, read on the forward strand.
TTGCCGCTCTTCTTAATGCCTTGAGCCCCTGTGTTCAATGGCCCCTTCTTGCCTGCCAGCTGAGAAGCCAACTCCTTCTTTGCCTTCTCGTCTAAAAAGCTTGTTAGAACTCATATCACTGGGAGATGGGGAAGGATTCGCTCGAGGTCGCTCGAAGTATGTCGACGAACCTGCTTTTGCTTTCTGGCGCTGGCGTTCATCGTCCGAATCGAGCTCTTTTACTGCCTTCTTGGGCGCCTTCTTGGGCGCCAGGGTGCCATCTGGAGATTAGGATGTTACCATGAATGGCTGTCAAAAGGATTCCAAGAATAGGAATGTATGGTTTAAACCTACTTTGTCTGTTCTGACCGCCCATGTTGAGAGTGTTGAATCGCACCCTGAAACAGCAAATAGCGATATTTGAAGAGTATCGTCCGCTTTTATGGTGCTCCGTATTCGGTATCACTTATGGTTGATCCAGCGACGGCTGGCGATTGCGCTGCGTAGAAAGGCGGAAGAAAGTCATGGCCTGCCAGGCCAGCAGCGAGTGAATCCCAATGTCGGCCAGGGACAGAGGCGGAAGAAGAAAGCGGGGCATAAAAGTTCCACTTATGGTTTAGCGCCGTCGTTGAGATTTCCAGGCGGCCAAGGAGCCCTTCAACACTTGCAAGCTTTGGTTTAGATGCCGGCTTAGAAAGCGTATTTCCACTAATACGGTACGGGATCTTGTTCGTCACCGCAGTACCGGACCTAGCTGGCGATGTCATTTACGCTGATTAGGTAGTTTGTGGTTGGAGACAGGCAATCAACCACTGGACAAGCATGGACGGAGCCTGGCTTTACAGTGCAATGCTCTTCGCTAGTGCTGCTGCTAGTGCTGGTCCTTGCACATGCCAATCCCAACAGTTTCGGAATAAACACAAGAGTGCTCCGCGTCCGGATTTTAATATAGAATAAATCGACAAACTACTCTTTACCCACTGAGCAGATCCTGGCCAAACATCATTCTGCAACTGAAATCGTTTGTTTCCCTTCTACTCGTCATTCATTCATCTGCGTCTTCGTCTGTGCAATATGCAACGCACATCAGTCTGATCTTAACCAAAGTTTACTCCTCTAGTCCAACCATGTCAAAATCACAAGCTTGTCTCCGCCAACGGCGCTCGTCATCCTCGACAACCGTTACCATTGGAACAGAATCAGTCCCTGACGCAGTCAAGTCGCTTCCTAAAGAGGCAGAATCGAAACTCCTCCTACTCTGGGACGACCTTCCAGCCTGGCGCCGCGACAACGCCTTCATCCATTCTGGCTACCGCCAGACCCTTGCTTCCTACAAGTCATCGTTCCGATCGCTCTTCTACCTACATAACGAATCCGTCAATATCTGGTCCCATCTTTTGGGGGCCCTGGTGGCCATTGCGTGCGCCACGTATCTATACTGCGTGATCCATCCACGGTATGAAGCCGCCACTTCGTCAGACCTCTTCGTCTTTTCTTGCTTCTTTACAGGTGCTATTCTGTGTCTGGGCATGAGCGCGACGTTTCATGCGCTCCTGGCCCATAGCCAGGACGTGGCCAAATGGGGCAACAAGCTGGATTACACAGGCATTGTGGCATTGACCGTTGGCAGTTATGTGCCTGCTCTGTACTATGGTTTCTTTTGTAGACCTGCCTTGATGTCCGCCTATTTATACTTGGCAAGTACACCACATCCGCTGCATATATGACATGTATGAATGGCATGACTCATTTCAGAGGGTCTCAGTCATGTTTGGTATTCGAATAGCACTAATCGAACTCTCTTATAGATCTGCATTCTAGGCGCTGGATGCGGAATTGTTTCCTGGGTTGAGCGATTCCGCACCCCCCACTGGCGCCCTTACCGGGCTGCCATGTTTATTGGACTCGGCCTTTCCGGCATTGTACCAGTTGTCCATGGAATTTCCCTTTATGGTTATTCGGGACTTGATAACCGTATGAGCGTTAGCTGGGTAATTGCTCATGGAGCCATGTACATATGTGGCGCTGTACTGTACGCGGTAAGTTGAATCGACTCTCGTACCCTGCGATAGTCGAAGCTAGGGCCCAGTCATATGTGTGTAAACCACTAATGATAATAAAAAGGTGCGTTGGCCGGAACGAAGTTTTCCAGGCTCATTCGATATTTTGGGCAGCTCCCACCAGATCTTCCACATGTTTGTTCTCCTGGCTGCTGCAACGCATTTTTATGGTATGGCAAAGGCTTTTGATAACCACCATATCATGGGCCATGCCCAGTGTCTCATGGGTTGAACATTTTCGCAACGTCTGATGCCTTTCACAAACGGAGCTTTTAGTTCAACCGACCATGTTGTCCAGCCCAAGATCCATGATCCTCACCAGACCGCTCGCCATGGCTGCGGCTGCCCAGTGTCCAAAACCCTGATTCGGGTTCCACTGTACAGATGTAATTCGTGATAGAGGCTCCCATACAATGCCTCGAGTTGGATCCATAACACCAGCCGTTTCATCATCATCATCATTCTCGTCCTCGGCACCGGCTATTTCAGCGTCTGATTTTTTCGGTCTCTTTTGCTTTTTCGCAGGCTGGGCTCGTACTTCGCCTTTGGGGCTTCGACCTTTTTCGACGGCGAACCCGTGACGAATTCTCGATATACCGCGCTCAAAAGCAGCCGAGCGGCGGTCAAACATCTCCTTAGGTCGATGTTCATGCTGAAAAATTCTAAGTCGATCGGTCGGCCCCCGACGACTGTTGAACATCTCAACCTGCGGGTTTTGGGTCCACAGTGATCCATCCGTTGAGCCTATCAATAAGAAAGGATGTGTCCGCCCAACGGCTAGACTGGAATTGTAGCTTTCGCCCACGAAGATTCGCCGTACAATGGGGAAAAACCGCTGGTGCATGAAACCAACCATGGTGTTCAGGGCGTTGGCGGATGGATATATGGAGAAGAAGCCCTGAAGGTGACTACTATATGCCATCATGTTTGGTTGCCAGGTGACTGCATTCGTCTGCACCTCTGTCGTCTCGTACGTGGGACGGGTCAAGTCAATTAGCTTGGACGTGCCGCCAACAGGGGTAGATGCTACCAAAAAGGGCTGAATAGGGTATCCGGTGGCAATGTCAACAACAAGACTGTGGTGAACGGGTTGCCGCGAAATCATGAAGCATGGATAGAGTGACCATAAGGCGATGGAGCCGTCAGAGTAGCCAATAACAAGTCTGTCGAAAGTCGCCCACGCCACGGCCGTTGCCTTGACACAGGCTTCGTTTTCGAGCAGAAAAGATGCTTCAACATTCGCGATGTAGTCTAGGCCTGGTTAGCTGTACCATCTTATCCAAGGACGCCAGGCATTAGACTTACCAAATGACCCATCATCTCGTTCGTCGCTGGCCACAACACACACCCTCCCGTCACCGCACAGCACCGCCATGTAGTGCAGCGGCGGATGGGATGTCGTATCAGGAACAGGACACCAAACCACCCGCGTGATGCGTCCAAAATCCAGACAAATTGTCTTCCGCAGCCTCGGGCCCAGAGGCGAAGGCCGCCACACATCCATCTGCACACCTTCAAACCCCCACACCTGCACCGTACCATGACTTTGGAAACCGTCTTTCTGATGCTCGGATTCATAACGAAAGTTTTCCTGGTCAGAGTGTGGCAAAACCGCCAAGGCAAGTAGTTGCAGGCCCTCACGCCTAGGACACCAGTCCATGCCCGTCACGATGCCTCCCGCATCAAGTATCCACCCCATGGGAAGTTTCTGCTCGGAATCGTCCTCGTCGTATGGAACCCATGACTGTGTCAACGAAAATCCTTGGCCGGGATACAAAGTCCTTTCCAACTGAGCGTTCTCCGGTCCCATCACCACGCGGATTCCCAACCAAGGCTGCTCATAGGGCAACCTTGCATTTCCTTCCAAACATATGCACGTCTGAGGACCGACGGCGGTCCTCCTTCGCACGCACCATTGCGCTGCCATGCCGGCCTCTTTCTCGAAAAATCCTTCTGTCCACGGCTCCGTGTCTGATAGATGCGCCTGATGAGGGAGGTGCTTCGGCGGCAAGACAGGCCATCTCACCCATCGATCGATCAACCTCTGCGTGTGCTGGATATTGTCTGCTTGGGGTCCATACCATGTTGCGATAAGAGTGTGGCCGCGCATGCCTCTGTCATAGGGACCAGTGTATCCTTTCAGATGAGTATCTGTCGTGACGGACTCGACGTCTATGTAGTTTGATGGCTTCTGAGAAGCGGCAGAGGATTTCTTCTTGGGGCGCCTGCGGGTTTTGGGCGCGGCATCTTCAGCGGCAGATGGAGGAGAGGAAGCCTCATTTTCGGAGGCAGAGTCGGGATCTGGAGAGGGGGTGTTCACTGAGGCGTTGAAGATGGATGAGGCGGTAGAGGCGCGGCGACGCGGAGAGGGCGGGCTTTCTGGGGAGGAGGAGTCGCTTTCAAAAGAGTATGTTTTGGGCGTGTATCTCTTGGTACGATTTGAGGTGCGCGTTTTCATCTTGAGAAAAGGCCATGTTCACAATGAGTGAGGGCGTATTGACGGGAAGTCGTTGAGACGTGAGTTTTTGAGGTGGAGCTGGTTGCAGGCGGCGTTGGTGGGGGGTGGCTGTAGCTAGATGATGGGACAAGCAGGAAAATAAGCGGAATATTAGGATGAGAATTCTTCTTTTTAGTCTTTGATCAATGGGAATGGGCCTCTTCAGCGACTTTTTGAACTCTGCATATGTGAGACTGGATAGTGCGTTGGAATATATCCCGGTGGTAGCTACAAATGCTGCCGTTACCCGTCTGCATAACCAACTACACATGTACATACTAGAATCCGTCCACAAGGGAAAAGTGGGACCATGTCAACACGATAGCGGCATTCCCCGTCAACTCAACATATCTTATATCTATTGCTACAGGAACTCTTGTCCGTCATGGGCCTTCACGTGTCCACGCAATCTATTATCTATTTCACACCCCTGGCATTTTTCCTGGCATTCTTCACCCTCCCATATTCTAATATCCCCTTTTCTCTCACCATCTTTGATTCTATGTTCGTACCAGCGCTTTGTTAGAAGGGTTGCTCACCTGATTTGCACCCGTGTCTTTCTTTCTCCCTGACTCGATCACATCATGCGCGACAGCTCGGACCGAGCAACGCCATTGCGGCGACTGCAACCCATGTCAGTCCTCCCTGAATCAAGAAAAACCAATGGCTTGTCATCGAGTCGAGCTAGTGCACAATCATACATCATATCCGGTTGCTGACTCTTATACGCCGTTTCCTCAGCGAACTCGTCAGCTCCAGCCGTCACCACATGGGTGTCTATCTCGGTGTTGTAATAACGTGCCGCTATCACGCACCGCAGCCAAGCCGGAAAATAGTTGCATCACTTCTGTACCCAGCTCTGAAGAAGGTCATCCTCTCACAGCCAATGCTCCAAGTTGGCATCCTAGATGAGCACACCAATCGGGCGAGCTTCTGCTCCATCACGCAAATTGACCTTTCCAGGCACGTCCGCTTCTCAACGGCATCCTGCGAAACCGTGACCCAGTATAACGACTATATTGCCGCCCAGCAATCCAGGAATCATGATCAACGCTGGCCAGACATCATGAGCCAGCCTCCCTGGCGCATCGCTGTCGTCGAACCGGTTGGCGTAGCACCAAAGGAACATCTCTTAGGCGTGCAAGACATCATCTTCTCCTACCACCACGCGCTTGTAGACGGCATAAGCGGCCGACTCTTTCACGAGCAGCTCCTTACCCAGCTCAACATTGAGCTTCAGCAGCATGCATCTTCTGCCGACGAACCGCGAACCTCACCATCTCCTCTGCTTGACGTCCCCCCAATAGCCAACCTGCCAGCTGCCCAGGCCCAGATAGTCTTCAAGATATCCCTCGGATACTTTCTCAAAACCATCTGGGCCGAATTCGCACCCGCCATGCTTCGCCCTCGGAAACTCATTCCTTGGCACGGCAAACCCATCGACCTATCAATCCCGTACATCACCCACACCAAATCAGTCGACATCCCTGCAACCACAGTGTCCAAACTACTCCAGGCGTGCCGGGACCACCACACATCCATAACAGGCCTCTTCCACGCTCTCACCCTTCTCTCCCTGACCGCTCGTCTCCCCCCAGAAGAAGCAATATCCTTCGCCGCTTCCACACCAATTGGTCTCCGTCCCTTCCTACCCCCCGATTCCCAGCTCAAAGACACTCTTGCCGTCCTCGTAACAACATACCTCCACGAGTTCCCCAACCGAATCATCTCTCAACTTCGCGATGCTCCTTCTTCCCATGCTCTCGAAACCCTGGTATGGGACATAGCTCAAGTTGTAAAGAAAGACCTCACTGCCAAGCTAAAAAGTCTTCCCAAGAATGACATTGCCGGTCTCCTGAAATTCATACCCGATTGGTTTGGCTACAATCGCAAACAAGACGGTAAGCCACGAAGTGAATCTTGGGAAATTAGCAACATAGGTGTCTTCAAAGACAACACCCCTTCTTCACGAGATGTTCCTTCGTTAAGGTTTGTCGTCTCAAGGGTGTATTTCACAAACGGCGCCATGGTGACTGGCGCACCGTTAGGTCTCAGCATAGGAAGCGTCAAGGACGGTGCTCTGACCATTGGGCTTTCGTGGCAACATGGGATCGTCACGTCGGAATTGATGAGTGCGTTGGTCGAGGATTTGAGCGGGTACATGGCATGCTTTAAAGAAACGGGCATGTTCACATGATGAGCGCCGAGCTCGAATTACACCTCGCAACTCACCAACTTGATCTACGAAACGCATATCAGATGTGGATGGCTGCAGTGCCGGTTGTCCGGCTTGAATAATATAGTCGAATTTCTGACCACGCAGAAGCTATGTATATTATATTTCCGGTAATGGATTTCTCTGTAATGGTTCATATATTGAGCTCAACTGACCTTCACTCTCCGGGCTGCTTATGCTAGCTTCATAAGTAGATGTAGTCCAAAAATGTAGGATTTTGTAATCTGAGATTACACGACATACGCCTCCCAAATGGTTGTGTTACAATGCATTTTTAAAATTGCGGCATAGCCAAGCTCATGCAGCTCCCCCCATGCTTTACTCTATCATCTTTATCGATATACAATAGAAACTGATATGCCGTGCCTATTTCAAAGTATATAAAAAAAAAAACGCTGCTATGGTCCAACATGTCCATGAGGGCGGTACTCACTCTTCAAAGCTTTCCACGCAATACCCATGTGCCTCTTTTCTGGCACATTATGTTATCGTATCAAAATCCTAACTCCATCCTTGTCCAGGTTGCCTCAATGCGCGATTGTTGCTCGCTCTTCTAGTATAATTATATTGCGCCCGATCACCAGCGTACCCTGTGTACAAATCGGACTCCTCAACTTGCGGCAAGCCGCTGTAGCCCTGGGGCCCACCGCCCAATGCTCCGATTGAAGGTCCTGGCCCAGGAGTATGAATCCTCGTGGGAGTCATTCTCCCACTGCGGTCCACGGAGCCTTCGCGAGACCTATATGGTGGCAATGGAGCCAAAGGTACTTGAGCAGCGTTCTGAACGAGTCCAGACGAGCTGCCGTTCTCTTGGCCATACAAAGGAGTATGGCCACGTTCCATGGGTGACCCATAACCAGCTGCGTTCGAAGGTCTAAAACTAGAATAGCCAGTGTCGGACATTGACATGTTGGTCACGACGCGTCTAGACTGTTGCCCTGCGCCGCCATATGAAACGGGGCTTCCACGGGCATTCAACATTGGAGATGCTGGCCGAGATATCGACGGGTTACTAGCTCTGTCGTCAAACGAACCGGGGGTGCCGCATCTGTAAATATCTGATCCTCGCCCGTACAGCTCACCACCACCGTGCTCATCGGCAAATTCGGCTCGGTTTTTGTAGTATTCAAAGTCCATCTGCGCATCCGAAACGTACTCAAAGCCAGGGACAGCACTGGCAGATTTTCCAACTTTGCCTCCGTTCATCGAGTCCAAGGCGTACACGTCAGAGTATCCGCTGACTGTGGCCAAGTCGGCCCCATCTTCGTCACGCCCGTCGGTCAGGCGGCCGCGGTACACTGAGGGAAGCATATTTTGTGCTTTCTGGTGTACCATGGGCGTAATAAGGGGTTTGTACAAAGCGGGGTGACCGAACCGACTGGCAAGCTTGTCATTGCGACCATATGAGTCGCCAAGTTTGACCGGCTCTGGATGCTTAGAGGTATAAATTTTACTGTAGTATCTCATCCTGTCGTCAAAGGCTCTTCGGCAATAAAGCTTGAACATAATCATGAGGAAAGGCAAAGGGCAGGTAGCATAAAATTGCATGTGTTGACCGTCACCTTGGGCCCAGGCCGTCAGAAGGACGACTCCATTCGACAAAGTGGCAGCGAATACCATACGGTTGAAGACGACCCGCCAAAAAGCCCCGCCAGACTCGGTCTTGGTTACGAATCGGTACAATATCAGGTACTTCTTCAGGTAGCAATCAATGCAGAAGTACAGGGCAGTGGCGAGCAGGACCAGAGGCTGAATTGTACCAAAGCAGAGCGCGACTGTCGTATAGAAGAGAAAATAGGTATAGTAATTGGCGTACTCGAATGGCGGGGGAGCCGTGAGTTCGATCAACTCTCGTGGCGTAGGGCTTGAAAATCTTTTCTGGAAGAAGGCAAGGATGAGTGGCCAAATCTGTGCCAGATCAATCGCGGCACCGAGTTGTCGCTGAAGCAGGTATGTGACCCAGAAAGGGCTGTTATTGCAGAAGGAAATAACGACGTTCGCAGCCAAATTGGCTTGGACTATGGCCGTCCATGCATCCAACGTTTTCCCATTGAGCCCTGGCTCGCTTGTGGATTTGACAACGGCGGCAACGAAAGCCCACAATACACTGAAAAATGAAAAGACGATCAAGTTGTTGAAGACGAAAAAGGCGTAAAGTTTGCTCAAGACATGCCTTTCACGCCCGGTTTTTGTTTGGTCACCAGCTTTGATGGATAGTCGGCGGAAGATTATGGGTAAGACTAGGTACACGAGTGATGTCAGAGCAGGGGAGGCGATACCTTGAACAACACCCCAGAAGTTTGTATCCTTCTCCAGTTCGGTCTGGAAGCCCTTCCATACTTTGCCAAGATTACTCAGATTAACCAGAAAAATGGCAATCATGGAGTTGGGTGCGACCCATAGAATTGTCAGGATAGAGATCCAGAAGTTATTGACCCAGCGTCTGCGCCTGCGCGTAGCGCTCGACAATGGCATGTTGCGCCAGATAATGTCCGTTGGCCGCGGCGCCAGAGTTACTGTGGCACCATGAGGTCTCCTTTTCCTACAACCATAGGCGATGCTGTGTGCCTCGGGAATAGCCGAGTAGCTGGCAAATCCATACGGCATGGTGCTGCGCCTATCCACGCTCCTCCGAACCTCCTTGATCTCCAATTCCAAGTCACGGATACGATGCGTCAGATAATCGATAGCGTCCAGCTTTTGACGGGCAGGATAGGTCTCAAACGATCGGTCCTTTCTCGAAGCTTTGCAGGTAGGTCTTGCAGCCGGTAAGTTTTGCGGGTCCTTGAGATACTTGGCCAGGACTTTTTCGAGTTTGCGCACTGTTTTGCTGTGCTCCTCAATGAGGTCAGGAAGATCCTTGACATTGCGAGCAACAACAGTTCGGGCAAATGATGAATTAGGGACAATGGAGTCGATGATTCTCGCGATGCCCTCATCAGAACGCCCTTGGCGAGGTATGTCGAAGAGCATCAGGGTACGGGCATGCAAGCTGTTTTGGTAATCTTCTGAGTCAAAGTAAATGCGGCGCAAATGCAGCACTTTGCGATAATTCCACCAAAGAAACGCCATGATGACAAAGTTGAAGATATAACCAACAAGGATACAAGCCCAGATTGGCTTCCCGCGTACATTACGAGGGGTGATCCTGAGCATCCACTCGGTATCATCAGTCTGTCCGTTATTATTGGACTCAAAGTTGGTGATATTGACCGGGACCAAAACGCCGATTCCAACCAATGTGAGGACCAGAAACATGTTCCTCAACATGCGAATAAAACGTAGAAATACCGTTGCATCCATGCCAATCTGGTGCATGAGGGTAACTTCCTTGGTGTTGAGAAGAGGTGTTATCCAAGCCCATGGTGCTTTGCCAATCGGTGGTGGAGCATGTTTTTCGTCTGCATGTTTAGATTTCGGGGCATATATAGCTTGGTGATATGGTCGGATGAATGAAAACAAGATAGCAATGACGGCCGTTACGCCTAGCGAAGTCGCAAAAGCTGAGTATACGGAAGCAGCAGCAAGCTACGTGTTGAGGGGTGGATTAGCAAATTGTAGGGACAACAAGTTTCGGCCAGTACGTCAAGCGATCAAGAGTCAGTACCTTGTCAGCGACAAATGGGTTCGCCATCAGCTCCAGCATTTCCTGCCCGGCATCTTTGTCCCTGGGCACAATGCCACTAAAAGGTGCGAGGAGATTGTCCATGGCGCACAATCTCAATGCGGGCTTCGCACCCAGCGCCAAATGGGCGAAATGTCGGGCTATGGGGACTTGTGCTGTCGAGCAAGATCGGGTCACCGAGAGGCCACAATGCAGGTAGAGGTAAAAGGCGATTGAACGTGGTGTATTTTAAGTATCGTTTATATTATCATTCGGAGCCGGCTCGTGTAGAGGATGACTGCCGCGAATTTTGAGCCGCCTGGAATCTCGGTCCAGTTCGTTGGTGGATCGATAACTTTTATTGAAGGCACGGGGTGCCGTTTGGTAAAGGGAGTTACCGAGGGCAAAGAACTAATTAGTTCTGACTGGAAAATCCCAAAGAGTGAAAGGAGACGCCAATGATCTCTTTGTAATACTGCGAAAAATATTGAGTATAGTGGTGTGGGAGACGTTCCGCGACGTGCAAGCAGACGAATGCTTGACTGGCAGTAAAGAGTGCGGCAAAGGCGACAGGAGTCGGGAAGATAAGCGACCGAAGTCGAACCAAAACGACCGACTACCTCTATCCAGCAAAGGAAGAGGTAAAGGTAGCGAGAGCAAAGGGAGTCAATCGGCTCGGAGAGTGAGGCTGTCGTCGTGCGGAATAGGGATGAAGAAAACAATAAAAAGAAACGTGAAAAGGCACAGGAAAAAAAAAATAAAGTAAGGAAAAGACTAAGACCCAACTACTCGTAACAAGCAGGAGGAGGAGGAATGGAACGAGTGAAGAAACATTATGTCTTTGATGCCATTGCGCTGTGGCTGCATGGCTGCATGGCCGTGGGCGGCAAGGGTCTACGTGTTGGTGTGTGCTGTGAAAAAGCGGGGCCACGTGCAAAAAAAAAATCCACAAAGGACCAGTTCGAGTCAGGATGCCAACAAATAGCAGCGCACATTGGCCCCCGCCCTTACCGCACTGTGTTAGCAGCTGGTAGTTTGGAACCGATAGTGCTGCACTAATATGCTTTGGGGTAGTTGTGAAGGGAGCAGGATGAAGATGTGGTTGTGATTATCGATAATCATTTCACAAGATATAATTGTATCGCAAAATGTTATGTCCATAACACTCACTAGTCATCGCCACGCACTTTTGCTTGCCCCCTTGATTGATTTTTTAACAGTGTCAACAATCTGAGTCACGGCCGCACCGCACTGGAATCGATCTTGGTTGCACAACGTATCTGCAATCCTGCAGCATGTACGGAATACACTGTACGATACTACACACCAGATGACGCCATGTCAAGCAGGTCAAGCAGAGAACAATGGCTTCTGAATCAAGTTATTCCTTATTCACCACCTTCTTGCGACTACACTCATGCTTTTGGTATGTGATGCATTGTCTTTCATGCCCGGCTTTATCGATCGTTGCTCAAAAGTCACCTGCGCCAAATTTGGGGTATGGATTCGGCTCATTCCAATGCTCGTCAAAAAGAGGCCAGACCTCATCAAGAGTACTCATATCTCCCAATTGCACCTCTTCGCTTGCCATAGCAAAAGAAGATTCTATCGCTTACGTCAGCCCAATTGGACCAAGTACACCGCACATTTGACAATTGTTCCTGCATAACGGAGCAAAATTATGCCCGCTCTTCGTGGGTCTGCCCCGGCGGCTCCTCTTAAGCACTCTTTGCCTCGGTTCATGCCACAATAAAGCCATCACGTACCGCCGCAAGCGCCTTTTGTTGATTCGAATATGTGTGATAAAGCACGGGTGCCTTCAACAAACAACCATTAAACAAAAAGGGGATTGCGTCACTCCACGCCATAAGGGCGGACCATTGTCCTTTAAACCACATCCACTCCTGGCTTGGTTTTGGACTATTCAGTGCTATTTTTGCTACTGCGCCTCTCCGATGGGGATGGGTCGGGTTGATGGACTTGGCGCCCACTTCTTGGTTCCCACTATATCGCGTCAGGCCACTCTTGATTGACGCAGGTTGGCAGAATACGAGGACGACAAGAACAAGAACTTCAAGCGGGAAGGGCATCAATGAGGAGAGCAGCGAATGCGCTTCGTCTTAGCCATGCGCTAGCAAACGGAGCCAAGTTCGTTCACCCCCTTGAAAACAAGGCGGCGTACTTGCGTACCTATCGTCTAGAGTATGGGGTACACAGCAACCGCTCCCAACTGGCTTTAACCCATGACCTTGAATTTGGGTTTCGGACCAAACTTAATTACTGTGCTTCCCCAACAAGCAACGCCTGGCACTAACTAGAACCACGGAAAGCGTGTTTTCCTGCAATTTATCTGGGTTATGGTTGATTTTTGATGTGGACGAAACGTGGACGAACGCCTGACATCTGAAATCGTCATGCATGCCGCATTTTAATGAATTCAGTCACCGCCGGCAAGCGGCGGGATTGGGCTGAATAATTTTGTGAACAAAAGTTCTCGTTCCGAATAATCGAGATAAAGAAAGGAAATGGAAAAAAAAAAAAAAAAAACCCTCTTTCCCGACGCCCAAGCGGCACCACCGCGCTAAATCTTAGATGGTCAGAAACAGCGCGCGCCTCCCTCCCCTCCCCTCAAAAAAAAAAAAACAAACAAACAAACACCGCATGATGTGGGACTGGCATTGTTATTGCCAGCCTAGTCTAAACTATCCGAGGAGGCTTGGCCATGTGCCGAATACTATCCTTTTCCTAGCCAAGAGCACTTGATGATGGCTGCCGGCTTAGACCTTTCAATCCCGCTGTAGTAGACATTAACGGATCTTTTGCATAGGAGTCCATTGCTGAGCAAATGTTCTTGAACCGTAGCCAAGCTCCGCATGATATTCATCGGGGTGACTGAAGCAGTCCTCTGAGCACGCAACATACCTGTAGTGTCCGGGGAAAGCATATCGACTCATCGACTCAAATAACACCAGCTTCCTGATGCTCACATGCTAGACCACTACCCGCGACTACGGAGCCACATAGTGCCATGATATTGTATACTTGGATCTGTATAGCACGCTTGCATGTATACGGTATGCGAAGAGGCTAGCGAGATGAGCAAAGAATACCTAGGGTGGAAACTTATCTAAGGCTCTTAGCTCTCCCAAAGTAAGCCAATCTTGCCAGCCTCGATGTCTAATCGCAAGCAATGTCGACAAGTTAAGCTTAGAGAAAACCTTCTCCGAGCCATCAAAGTCTAAAACAACGTTCTAAACCAGCCTCTGCTTAAACTCAGGAAGCAAAAATGGCACGATGCCAACAAGACTGTGAACCATACATCACGGCCAAATCCACAAGTATAAATAAGCCATCTGGTAGACATATCTTGGTTCTTAAATTGCTCGTCCGTAAAACTCATATCTCACACGCCAAACAAGCATCTCGCTCAGCGAACATCGACATTCGACATGTGGTTCCCATTCTTTACCGTAATGATGGCTGCCTCGGCCTTAGCTGGTGACTACAAGTCCCTGCCCGGATGTGCTGTATGTATCCATTCGTTAGGCAAGAGTTCATGTCCCTCCCTCTTCTTTGTCACCCGGTTTGCTATGCCTTCCCACAGCCCTCCTACAGCACCATACACCACTATCCCCTTCTTTCCCAGCCTACATCACGTCGATTGTTTCCTTGCGCCGCATTACTTCTTTCCATGCCCCGACTAACCATACCAGCCACCCTGTCTGACAGGGCCCTTGAAGGAAGTGGGCTGCAAGGCTGACGAACTTCCCTGCATATGCGATGAGGTCAACATGATGAAGATCAGCATGCTGGCCAAAGGCTGCATTGTGAAGCATTGCGGCTTCATGAAGGCCCTCAAGGCCGAACGAGTTGCCGAAAAGAACTGCATAAAGTTCCGCAAGGAGCAGGAAGAAAAAAGACAGATCGATTGATGAGTAAATTTCCGCAAGATAATAAAGGACTCCAGACGGTGAGATTGGCGTGGTGGGAAAGGGGTGGGATGGCCATTTGCTGTAGTTGGTAGTGCTCAGATAAGCTGTTGAGTACACCTGGAATTGAAGTCATGATTCTAACGGTATGTTATGGCGAGTGATCAATGGTCAATCTCACAGTTGAAATTCTGCACTTATCAGATCCGGTAAGTATGAGCAGTGACATAATACTTGCAACTGCGCATCGGATAACCTTGATTTGATGCTGTCTAGCAGTGCCATTGTGTTACGGGCAAGACATCAACAATCTGATGCCCATCTCGCCTCAAGCTTTACTGAGCACAACACTAATAAGTGCCATAACTTAGCGAAGCTGTCGCTGTTTGCAAAATGTACTAACTCAGCCGACGCCATTTTGTAGAGTTCTCCACTCCTAAAGGGTACATTATGTACATATTCGAAATTTGCGTCGCGGCGTTTTGCGTCGCGGCGTTACTGCCATGCACTAGCATACCGGTCGGTTAGCGAATGAGCCGTGTCAGGTTAATAGTAAAAGTAAGCGAGAGACCAGGATCGTTGAAACCGTGCCAAAATGCTTTCTGATGCTCCTGTTGCCAGTTGATGACGCAGTCGGTGTCAAAGTTGTCGAGCCAGGGTGCAACTTCCATGAACAACATTTCGCCATAAGTCACGCATTTCCTGTCGAGGCAAACGAGTCCAGTAGCGCTTGCTGGTGTCCTGGCTTACCTATTGACTCTCCGTTCCTGCTCACGGACTTGAGTTTGTTTGTCGCTAGGTGTAAGTAGCTTCTTAAAGTAATCGCCCTCGTCGGTACATTGAACGCACTTCCCGAGTCAAGTGCTCTTTGAAGTGTTTTGAGTTGTCGATGGGTATTTATATAGGAATGGATATTTGTATAGGAATATGTCGTCGTCAGATTAGACTGTGCCAATGGGAGTTGGTGGCTGGCCACGAATGCAGATAACTCGCAAGAAATTTCCATCAGCATGGCCTGAACAGGCATATATATTGACCGGCTCGACGCAACTCGACGAATATTCTGCTTGGACTTCTGGTCTCCCCATTTTGCTATTACTGTCGTATACTGGCATAGACTCGTGTCAGAAAGACGTCACGACTCACGATAACTAATGGCGAATCGACCCGTCGCCTCCATTGCATCCGGATGCATCGCTTACAGGTGCCTTTCTGGTCAGACGAGCCACAAACTCTCTCCCGAAGGCAAACTCCAAGGGTCTGAACGTGCCCGATTTGATGGTAAAGCTGGGCCGACTGATGGGCCAAGGTGTTAGTAGATAGATCGGGTTGTGGAGATTATCAATGGCTGTATTGACCAAGGCCCGTATAGCTGCAATATGTCGTTCAATTCAAAGAAGGGTTTTGCAGAATTCTGGGACTCTAATTCCCTTCCTGAGAAATGATTGTAATATTCATTGGATGATGGACTTCAGTTGAATGCTTCATGGCCGTTGGTCACTAAAGGGTTCATGCGGGGTTCCACAGTTAGCAAACGGAGAATATGTATATGTGAGCCTTTCTCACCGCTTGCCAAAATCGCCAGCCCAGCCAGTATAGTCTTATCTCCACGTCCAATTCCTCGTTCGTTAGTGGACTTTGGCTTCTATCCGACACGGCGTTTTTATCCGATGAAGCTTTGCAACAAACACTCACTGATCCCCTGGCAATTGGCAGGCTCCCACTGTCGTATGCAGAAGCCTCGCGATTCATCCCGAAAGACGTTGGCGCTAGTGCATCGGCAGCGAGTTATAGCCTACTAGGTAGGTAGATATGAACCAGGCAACATACGGGCAAAGCACGCATTCGCATTCGCATCCGCATCGACACCTTGAGTGATGAGATACGTAATCCGGAAAGACGCACCCGCGAGTGTGTGCGAGGTCATTGATTTTGGCATGCCACCGTAATTCTTTATTATCTACACCTGGGCTTCTGCAAGCTTAGGGTCTTTGAAATGGATAGCTTAGATGGGCAATGCGATGGAAAAGGGTGACTTCAGCAGGGATGAAGTGCAGACTTCGTTTCCTTGTACGATAAGGCAGACATGCCGCCGTATGAGATGTCTGTATATATAGGTTGTGCGTCGCCAAAAGCCGCGTTAATCAAGCAGCTCAATACTGTCTCGAAGGGTCTCATTGACCAGAGCCCCGATTGCATCTGCTAATCGACATTGTCTCGCAATTTTTTTCTGTGAAGGATATAATTCGATACAAAGGATACTAGAGACTACGATATGAATTAGACTTATGCAGATGCACACTGTCCGCCATCAACTCTCAAATCAGCACCATGCATGAACGCAGCACCCTCCGATAAAAGAAAAACGGCTGGCAATTTTAAATCTTCTGGAAGCCCGAATCGTCCGAGAAGAGCACCGTCTCTCCATTTAGCTTCCATCTCGGGGCGATCGGCGAGGAGCTTATCAGTCATAGACGTTCTGATATACTATGCGCGCTGAAGTCAGCAGGCTGTCCCCATTCATGACTATTGTGTTATGCTAAGATGTCTCGTCGTCCAAGTGCTTACTACTTACTCCAGGGGAAATCGTGTTTACTCGAATGCCATACTGTCCCCATTCTTGAGCTAATGATCGACACATTTGTTGTACGGCTGCCTTGCTAGTGTTGTATGCTGTGCAAGGGAGACCCTATATTCACGCCGAGATCAGTGTCAATAAGCTGAACCGGTACGTTAAATGGTGGACGTACAGAGATCTGCTCACCCTATTTGCAATATTGCCAGACATGCTAGCGATGATGACAATGCTTCCAGGGCGATTGCCTCGATGAAGTATCCTCGCTGCGTACTTGCAGGTATTGAACACGCCCGTGACGTTGACTTTAAGTATCTTTTCGAAGTCAAGTATGGGATAGTCCAGTGCTGACATCATCTGCTGGATACCAGCGCAGGCAATAGTTCCCCAGAAAGGAGCGCCGAGTGCCTCTGCCTTTGCAGCCACGGCCTCCATGACCCTCTCTACGGCATGCTCGTCTGTCACATCGCAGTGGTTATACGAGATGCCGACCTGCTGCTGGGATGCAAGATTCTGCAATCGTGTCCACTCCGCGGCTGCTGGAGCTTCCTGGATGTCTAGACAAGCGACGCTGCCCCCTGATTCAACGACGCCTATCGCCAGAGCGATGCCGATGCCACGGGCTGCGCCAGTAATGGCTACTGTTTTCCCAGCAAGCGATAGGAGCGCCGGCGTCGGTATGCTTTTTATCGAAGCTGGGATGATTAGGTTATTTTGGTCAGAACATTTTAGCTTTGTCCAGCCAGGGGCCCATTACGAGGTTGAGGAAGATTAAGAGGGACGTATGAGTTGGCAAC
Organism: Balansia obtecta B249; assembly: GCA_000709145.1. NCBI lineage: Eukaryota > Fungi > Ascomycota > Sordariomycetes > Hypocreales > Clavicipitaceae > Balansia > Balansia obtecta. The sequence continues at coordinate 79,784 of JFZS01000075.1, forward strand.
GGGGGGCTGTTGAGTCCCCTTCTTTTTTGTGCCGCTTGGGGTGATAATGATAGAAATCAAAGAGAGAACCAGTTGATAACGACCACACAGGAGAGATCTCACCAGAAGTGTCCATAGTTTTGCTTGTCTTCAGAATAGGTATTGCTATTGTGATGACTTTGAGTGTCGCAAAAAGACGGTCGGTAATCAGCAGAGCAATCGCAAGCACCGATATTTCTAGGGTGTAATCGAAAGCGGTATACCGGTCATGCAGATTTATTCCTAGGACGACCAAGCTTGCCAAAATGGCGCTCTCTGTCTCTCCATGGGAAGTACGACGGAATCAGCCTTGTTCGTAGCAAGTTCTTTGGGGGCGAATATCTCGCTGACCTTCCTAATAGTAATAAAATGGCAGTACCCCTCTTGAACCGCATCTGCGGCTGACCGATTTAGACGGCGCCTCGACCGCCCGTTGGGGAAGTTAAGAGCATAAGCATATCCGAAGACTGACGACGTGAATCTATAAGGTGGATGGTGGCATCTTCCGTTGAACCTGCGTATGTTCTCCCTTTGCTATGTCTATTCTTGAAATTGCTGCCCAACGTGCACCTAGCGCAGCCACAGCGAATGGTTGGGTTTTTACTCCGTACATAGACGCTTGATAAAAGACTCGTATCAGCATTTAACAGCCGCGGACGCCAAGACTTCTAAGTGAGACATCGTACCCCACCAGTTAGATACAAAATAAACCCTGTACAAAGTAAGATCTGCGGGTGGTACTGTCGCATTTCGTGCTCGTTTTACACCTAACCCACAAAGGAACTTGCTGTAATGATTAGTCTGGAGACAAAATAATCCGAGAGGACATTACTAAGTGACATATACTACCATTTTAGCATTAAATATGCATCTAAAACAGTAAAGCGTTATATACGGAAGGAAGGCGACTACCAGGGTAGGTCTCGATACATGTCACTGTCCATGCCCAACAGAAACGGGCGTGCCCCTCATCAGCCCTACGGCAATCTACAAGGAAGTCTTCGCAGAATGACACAGAAAATGCCAACCGTGACTGAATTATCCACTCAAAGCTGTCATGAGTCCCTCTGCCGATACGCTTGCTGCAATGCCATGAATCCTGAATAATCGAGTCCGTGAAATTCGTCGTGAAAAGATTTGTTCGATCTTGGACATCTGAGCATAGAGCTTGAGCATAGGAAAGGACTTGACAACACGTGAGGTCAAGCCGTTGCGAATGTGGTCGAATGGATCATGGCGAGTAGAACCCCATCTGCTTCTCACAATAGCCAGGTAGGACTTGGTGAATAACACACTCCCGTGTGCTCGAGGGTACTAGTCTGCAAGATGGTTTTTCTTTGGAAGCCACTTGCGAATTGCATAACTTGGCTACAATGTGTAATAATTACAAGAGAACCTATGATGTCATCGTTAGACGTCTCCTAAGTGGACGGATATCACGCTGTGACGTGGAAGGTCCATTAAAAGCCCTTCTGCGATCCACGCTATAATTAGATCAAGTGCAAAGTTGCCGGTCGACGACAAGGCTCATGCTGCTCCTTCCGGGCAGAGAATGGCAGGAGAAACAAGTGGGCGTTCGGGATAAGCTACGCTATTAGTTCGTACTTCGCGATGGTATATTGATTCCTTGGAGACCCCAAACAAGAAGACAATGAGTATAGGTCGAAGTGGACGAATCTGACTGATACATACGGCAAGCAACATCAAGATTTCACGCAAGGACAGAGCAAGGCGAGCTTAATCAAGACCGGTGGCTCTCCATCCCACCGAAAGAAACTCTGTCAATAAGACAATCCGAGGCCTTGTATGCAACGCACCGGCTGCCGAGTTCAAGCAACATGATGGTTGAGGCAGAGAACCCCTCGTCGTCAGGTAATATGATTTGGAGGGACGAAATTGATTTCATCATGTAAGTGAACTACTTGTCCTTGAGAAGGGACGTCGACGCGTGGCACCCGTGGATGGAGAACCAGGTGCGACATAAACGGCGACTCAAACAGGAAGGTACGTCCACTGGGTCATTCCTGAACACGCCGTAGCATATAAAGTGGATATACTTTACACAAAAACTAAGGAGGCTTCCTCCAGTGATCTCCAGCTGTTTCGTGCTCCACATCATGCGACTGAAATCTTGCCTTCTCCTAGCGGGCCATCTTTCTGACTGCCAGATAGGACGCCTCTCCAGATGTCCGCAGGCTCCTACAGCATCTCATTCACACAATCAACAGCTCCATACACCGAATCATGGTTCAGATGGTGCTGGCTAAGATAGCCGTGCTCATCGAACCATTGCCCTGGCAGCGCTATAACAGGGCTATGCTGGATTTTTTGGACACCTGACCCTGCAACTACTAAGAGGAAGCTGTTTGCGCATTAACAACGTTCCAGGAGACCAGAAACACGCAATCATGATTCTAATGTACTCTTAGACAAACGAACGATACAAGTTAGCCGAGATGACGGCCAGAAAGGCGCGTACGCTCAGCTATTGGTTTTACGACATGAATACAACTACAGGTTGCGAGTGGTCACATGTCATTGCCTGGGACTTGTTGAGCGCCACACTATCTAGTATGGCTGACCATTCCCTGAGAACAGAGCCTCTGGGACGGGAGTTGACATTAAATCCCACGCCATTAGTGCCTAAAACAAAAGTACTCCAGCGCTGGGTCTTCAAGGAATTTGATTGAGAAGAGTGTATCCCGGAAGTTCTCTGGCGAAACTTGGAGAATCCGTAGGTAATAGTGATTCAAACCTTGCGGGTTGAGTTCGGAGACAAAAAAGCTAGGAAAACCAGAGGTTTCACCAACTTTGCAGCATGGAACCTATTAGCAAATTGTGTGGTTATACCCTCGTATTGTAATGCGCTGCAGGATGGATGGCATCTGCATCAAGTCACTCTAATCATTTACAGCCTGCGTGTACCAGATGATATATTCAAGGCATTAAATGCAAAGATATTTCTTTCGTGAGTACCAGCCGTATAGCACAACAAGAAAACCATTATTTTCTACGCCTCAGTAATCGATTCCCAGGAAGGAACAGAGGGTGTCTTCCGTGAGGTGTACTGAAACTGCAACGATAGCTTCACAGTGCCATAGGGCAAGAGTGACCATGCATTAAAGTTTCATGACATTGAAAATTTAAGTTCAGTAGATAACCAAAGTGCGAAAGCTAAACTGGGTTCGACGTTTTGCTTATGCTAGTGACACTGCAGGATACAGTCACATGTATTTAACATTTGTTATCAACGTGAATTCGTCTTCCAGTCAATAATTCCTTTTTTTTTAAAAAAAAAATACGATAACCCTATTCTTTCGATGACAAACAGAAACATCAGATTCATCAAACAGTTTACACAAGGACACGGACAACTTCGACCAACGTCTCTGGAACGAAGAATGTCGACATAAGATAAGAACCAATGGCGCAACCTCTATCACCATCGGAAAAGTTGATCGAGCATAAGTGGCAGACACACCTTAGCCGATTTCAGCTCGAAGAATTATGGACAGCCGAGTATGAAACAGAATGGGCCAAGTATAAGCCTATTGTTCAGAAACTCGAAACCGAGAACAACCAGAAAAGACGCGAGGAGCAGCAGATAGTCCAAGCAAGGGCATATTGGATGGAAAAAGACAAATATATGCCAGCGGAAAGACGTCGACAATGCGGGGATGCTTTGACTGAGCTTTTCGCAGTCGCCGATAAAGTTGAGCTTACATGGGCAGAGCGCTCCTACAAAAACGCCGCCTTCGAACGCGAGACGAAGAGGTACAAGAATACCGAAGGCACACTATACACCAAATTTATGGTACAAATTGGGGACTTTCTGGATCCCGATTTTCGCGACGTATGCGTGCATACCTCGCTTTGCAACTCGAGGTACTACTTCGGACACGTCGGCGGCGACTACATCTTTATTCATCGCCGAGTATGCAACGAGATAGGCCCATCATCCGAAATCATCGATTTCAGAGCACAATACGAGCAAGCATGGCAACATCCATGTTTTGAGACTCTTCTCCAGGTTAATGAAGACGAACTTGATCGAACATACACCTTCTGCGGACTTGTCCCAAGAAGCCTTAAGGAGTACAGTGCCAGGTTCGAAATAGTCTCTTCAAAAGTCATGCGGATACTCGGCAGCATCATCATATTTGGCTACAAATGCACCGAGACCCGGATACAGCTCCTGCTTAGGGAGTATGCGAACGCGACTATATCGCACCCCGTTCTCTTGGGCCTATACGAAAGATGGACTCAAGGAGTATGCCGCAGCAAGAACAAGTCCGACTGGGCTCAACAGAAAACGAGACAAAATCCCTTGATATGGGAGTGCGCATACTTGCTCGAGATGATCGGCAAATTGGAGCCTGGGTTCAAGGACATGATGAAGCCTCTGCTGCTGACACTGACCCTTGCAACAAGGATGTCGAGCGATGAATTGGTTGAAAAATACGAAGCACATGTAGCCGAAGAGGCTATTGAGGAGCTCTTGCGCAAAAAGAACGTTAGTCACTGCCTCGTGATTAGTCACGAGATAAAAGAGGTAAGTTATCGTCAATTATGTTATCAGCAATTAATTGTTGTTACGTCAGACACATCACTACGAAGGAGCGGGAATATCTTTTTCCGGAATAAATTACCTGCAAATGCGACATAGATCATAGCCGCAAACTAACCTTTTTTTTTTCTTTGTAAAGGACATCCACCGCTACTACAGACATAGCCGGTTTAAATCAGATCCCGTACACCCTCTCAATCGCTTTGATTCCATCCACGTCGAGACAACGTTGAACAAAGCCCGTGAGCTTTTGCAACTGCCTGAGGACGACTCCGAACCCATGGCCGACGAAACAGAAACTCAATAACTACTCTACCAGATTTCTGGTCTACAGCGAATCGTTTGCACGAAAACTAGCACCATTACGTTGCCACGAATGTAAAACGGACACATTCTTTTGCAGGCCACCATCGACTTCACTCGTGACATAACGTTCACCTCGTCATTCATCGATTTCTCCAACCACCCCCCTAAACAAACCCAAAATGTCTTTACTCTTCTCGCTCCGAAGCAACTTCGGTCAACATCCTAAACCTGTCAGTATTCAAGCCACAATCCAGCAGCTGTTCTCGACCTCGTCCGCAGCAATGGCCCGCGTACCCCCAAAGCCCGCATCAGGAACCAAGCCTGTGCGAAAGAACCGCGCGGCACCTAAATCAGAGAACTTCTACCGCGTAAAGACACTCAAGCAAAACATGTTCTCTCCTGCTCCGCCTCCATTGCGAATGGCCCGTCTGCGGTATCTGCGCCACTGGACGATTCATCGAGCTTGGCAGCTATTCCGACGCCAACAACGCAATGCTATTGCCAAGGAGAGACAGAGAATGCATGCTAGCATGTACAATGCTTGCGAGGAGCTACGTAAGACGGCCGGACCGGGCAACCGCGGCGAGGGATACTTGTACCGGGTTGCGATGGAAAAAAAGGGCGTTTGGGGGACGGACGCCATACCTATTGAATATGCCAGGTTCCAGACTGATAATCCCGGGAAGCAGCCCTGGAACCCTGATTGGAAGCGATAATCGTTCCGGTATTAGCCGATGGGAAGCGGTGTATACGTATTAAGGTTGCTCTAGGTCACGATGCAGAGGTGACTGGTGGGCATAGATGTGTTATAGCAGCTGCGTACACAAATTTTGTCCTTTCAAGCATGATCAGAGCACGATTGGAATTCCCGAGCAATCACTGGTGACGACCCATGCCCATATCGACAAGACCCATTGTTGATATGTCACAGTAAGTCAAATTGTGCCTGCATTTGCATCGATTATATGCGACACTTTCTTTCTGCTGCGCCGTTCCACGCCTTAGTTTTTTTTTTTTTTGGCTACTACGGCTCGAACCCCAAAACCTCTCCAAAAACGACGAAATTACCAGACCAACTATGTGAACATTGAAAATATGACAACGGAAACCCAAAAAAGACGCACAAAAATATTAACAGTACCCTCGCACAATAAGACCGAGCCTTGCCGCATGCGCGCATGAGACCAGCAGGTGTAATCTAGAACCCGCCCACGCTGTATTAATACAGAGAGTTTAAGCTGCTTTTTGTTACTGCAAAGGGGTGCCTCGCTGCAGTTTTTTGGACATGATTTGAGCTCAGATAGAGAAACAGCGCGTTCGCTTGCCAGATAATGACTCAAGAATCAAGAAATATGTTGACGGTGAGCTGTTTCCGGACAAGAGCTCCTAGAGATGGCTGCAGCGAGGGCAGACCGACAGCGCAGATCCTCAAGTGACGGGCTTCATTTCGACGTAGTCGAGGTCAGCGTTTTTTTTTTTTTTTTTTTTTTTTTGGTTCGCAGCAATAGAGCCAGCCCATAAATGGAAGACATTCCTTAGTACTATGAGAGAGTGTCGGTCCATAGCAAGGTTTCGTATGCAAATGTAGTGGTTTGTTGTTACAGAACTACACAGCAGCCGCCTCCTTCGCCCTTCTCAAACGTCAGTAGAGCAGCTCGCGTGGCAGCTTCGAAAACGTCGTCAACTCCTTCGCCACTCAGGCTAGAGCACTCGAGATATCGCTTGGCGCCAACTTCTCGAGCTGCAACTTCTCCGTCGTGTGGTGTGAGAAACCGTTGCGACTTCTTTCGCATCTCTTCAATTGCAACCGGATCTTCTCGGAGATCCTTCTTCAGTCCAACTAGAATGATTGGGACACCGGCGCACAATCGAGTCGCTTCTTCGATCCACTATACAGGCGTAAGGATGATATATAATTAACAAAATGCTGTTCTGTTCCACGAAAATGCACTGCAATATAGACCAACCTTGCTCTTCACATTATCCAGCGAGTCGGGCATGTCAACTGAAAAACCGACTAAAATAACGTGTGCTTTCGAATATGCCAATGGTCGTAGTCTTTCGTAATCTTCCTGACCAGCAGTGTCCCATAAAGCTAGTTGAACGGATTTCCCATCCACTCTGCAGTCGGTGACATAATTCTCAAAGACCGTTGGAATCTAATGGCTTACGTCAGTAAGGCGAAGTACGCATCGCTTGTTTGGCAAAGATTGCGCCTTACATATCGCTACGGGAAACTAGTTAGCATGGAAAATATTATCACGAAGTTAACGGTCAAGTGATGGAAGACAAACCGTGGGAAAGTATCCAAGCGTGAATACACTGAGTAAGCTGGTCTTTCCGCAAGCTCCATCGCCTATAATAACAAGCTTCCTGCCCAATTTATAAGAATCAGTACGTGGACTCGGTGTTGATGTCTACCCCAACAGCCTGCAGCCTTGTGACTTAAAGCGGATTCGGTATTGTACAAGGGGCATATAGAATTAATATCTGAACAATGGTACCTGCGAATAACGTTCTGGGGGCTTGGATTGGCCATCTTTGACCGACGACGTTGTACTAGTATACCAGCTCTGTTTGAGAGGGTCAGGTTTTCAGAATGTCCACGAAAACGCTAGTTTGTCGACCTAGTGTCGCAAATAGCCTGTCAAAAGGCTGGACTTGTATATAAATGCACTAGATTGCTGTCGTCAGGTTTCGAAAGCACACTGTTGGCAAGCAGCATGTAACTTTCCGGTCGTCTCGGAATATAGAGACGGATCACAGACAGTCCGGGACAAGGCTTCGAGGGGGAAGCTAAATTGGAAGGACTGGAACGAAGGAACAGTTGAAAAATTGTTTAGGGGGCGCCGCAATGAATGCCAGCTTCAAAGGTGGGCCGGATGGTCAATTACTGGGTTGGAGGCCGTCGTTGTTCGAAAGAACGTTTATGCAGGAGCTCGGGTGGACAAAAGACGGTGATTGACAGCTTCGTGCCAGGAGGGCGGGGGAATGTTCGGCAACGGCAGCGAGCAATTCTGCTGTAGCAGGTTGATGGAGGAGTAGAAGTCAAGAATAGGCCGCGAACTGAGCAAGATGTCGCAGGTGTGAAAGATAACCAAGAGGAAATATGTGGTGAGAATCCATGCGCAGTAAGGTTCTTCAGGTCAGGACAAGCGCGGGCTTGCGGACGGCAAAAGAATTTGGGGGCGGCTGCAAATGGGGCCCGGCGTTGCGGAGTGGTCAGCTCTCCAGTCTCTCCCCCGCTGCAACTGTACTGTACATGTAGCTTGACTCAGCTTACATAACGGCAACTCCGAGCGACCACGGGCGGCAGCAACTCCAGCACCAGCGCCAGCACAAGCTAATAACATACTGTACCTGCCTGAAAAGGTACCCGAGGTACGTAGGTAGTAGGCAATGTCTGGTGGTCATCACTTTGACACTCTCGATGTGCCCACCAACTCTGACACACAAAAGCTCCTGATTATTGTGCAAGAAATCCCCAAAAGATATTATTGAATGTGTAGTACATATTTCTAACATAATAATTGCACAAGTTCGAATTCGATACGATACGAGAGGGGGGAATAGGCGCCGGGTTTGGGTAATTTCGTGGGTCTGAACAGGGAGGACCTGGTTTCAACTGGCTACAAGTTGCAACAGCCTACGCGCGCTAATTTGCTGGTTCCTAGTGAAGTCGCTGCCTCATAAGCTCTCATAAAGCTCTCACGAGATACGTCTTGGCAAGACGAGTGCCGCAAGGGTGTCGACTCTGATAATCATTGACGACGAACTACACAGTTTCTGCGGGAGGCGGGCCAGCGCGCGGTTATAAGTATAGCTAGCTACCTGGGTACCTTGTATCTCGTACCCCGGACGTACTTGGTACTTGATACTGGGCATCAATTCTGACGCATGCATTCTAACTGGCCGAGCGCCGGGCACTGTGCTTGTCAACTCGACGACGCACGCAGTTTACTTCATGTCCTAGTTGCAGCAGTTGCCGTCCCGTCACAGTCGCGATTCCTTCTAAACCAGTCCAGCAGGGATGAGTGGATAAATGGTCAGGTCAGACAGCTCACAACATGCATGTGGTGCATGTGGTGCATGTGGTGTACCCAAGCTCAAGAGCCATTCAAGCTCCTCAGCTCTTCGTTAGGTCGCGCTACGCTGTCTCGAAAGTGAATCATACATGATGCAGTGCCCATCGTTGGGACCGCTCATAGTCGGGTACGGCGGACCAAGTGTGGCATTTTGTTCCGCCCCATCGCAGCCTTCGTTGCAGGCTTGCAGCGTTGCTGCCCATGTGGAATCCCACACATGGCCGAACTCTCATCGAATTCACCCCTCGACAGTTCATTTCTGTATTCTACGTCTTTCGTAAGTGGCCTCAAACCGCTGGCTTGTTGTTGCCGCTTGTTGCACGTGACTGACGAGTCTGGCCTCTGGAAGACGTGCGACAATACCCAATTTCTGAGATACGCAATGGCGACTGTTTAAATGACAACACACGCACGCTCAAGCATTCCTCATGATAGATCAGCTTCCCGGACAGCGTCTACTACGTAACACGTCTTGCTCGCCTGCCGTAGCCAAACAAAGCGCTGTCATAGACACCTACAAAGCGACAAGAATATTGTGGACGATTATGTTTGTATCCAAGCTATCCTAGACTGGGAGTGTGCATCAATTAATTCCACAACAGTCGTGTTCGTCACCACCAAACCTTCCGATCCGGTTCCTTCAGGCTTCGCAGACACATGAGATGAGCGGGAACCGCGCACTTTACACATCACCTTATCCCACCGCACGATTACTCCTACTGCAATTTCTACGCTGTCACCGTCCGACTTCAGTCTAAGAGACTAATCTCGAATCATCCTGCAGGTGATTGCACAACTATCCAAGCCTCAATAGTATTGAGCAGCCGATCTCAAAGAGTACGATGCCTTTTTAGGGACCAACCTAAAGAAAAGGGATTTTCTGCCACAGCACGTGGAATAAAGTATTATCATGTTGCTAGTTTCTTCATTAAATGCAATCTGCGACCATACCGAGTCCCGCACTGCATATTGCGGGCTATATATACCTTGCCTTGCAAAGGAACGCCTCCCCGAACTAGACGGCATATTTACAATTCGTTCGATGCTACACCGATATTCCAGTTCCAGCTGAGCATTGTCACTTTGAGGATGATGGGGCATACGGCTCAATGACAGAGTATATTGACGGAGTAGGCATGACTGACTAAACTCGCAGAGGAACAAAAGCTGGTGGTGCGCAAGGAGCTTGAAATTCATCTGCCAAAACTGAAGGTTTTACAATCAAGCCATCTTGGAGGGGCGTAGGCTGGTGATCCGCCATATTGACTTTCTTAGGACCATGAGAGTTGATCGCTGGAATATATAGTCATCAACCAACGAGG
>JFZS01000076.1:0-89901 GCA_000709145.1 Balansia obtecta B249
AGCTACCTAGTAATATAGGCTATAATTAGTATAAAAAAAGTATAGTATAATTTTATAGCTAAAGGTATTAATATAAGTAATAAGATTATTATAACAATAAATAGTATTAAAACAATAAATATAAGTATATAAACTAAAAAATCTATTAAAGTTAAATAATTATGAAAAAATTAAAAAAAAAAAAAAACTTTATTAATATAACTACTTATAAGTTTTTAAAGATAAAAACTTAAAGAAAAAGAAAAATAATATTATAGCTTAACTAGTAGCTTAGTAGAATATTAGTTTAAAGAAAACTAATTAACTAATTATATTATTACTTACTACTTTACTAGTAAGTAAAAGAAGTAATTACTACTTAATAAAAGTAAGTAATACTACTAATTACTACTATTACTAGTAAGTACCTAGCTATATAAGACTTTATTACTTAAAACTATTTTCTTAGCTAGTCTTTAATAGAATTATTAGTTACAATTACAATTATAACTTAGCATTACATTGCTTAGCCTGAACTGCCTTGTAGTTCTGCTTACATAAACCGACCTCGATCGTTACAGGACCAAGTACCTAGATTACCTACCCTATTGCGCGCTAAAGTGGTTCCTAATGACAGCTCGTAGGGGTGAAAGCTCTTGCGTAATAGTACAGTCATAGATAGTGATAGAACTCTACATCAGACTTACGAACTGTCATACAAGTACTGACAAACTACTCAGAGTCACCAGGAACCAGGTTGGCGCACGATGGTAGGTATCTCTACCTAGGTACATATGTACCTAGCCGAACCTCGATAAGGAAGTACAAGCAAGTTTCGGATGTACAAAGTGGTACGGGGTACATGGCCCGGGTGGGCCCCGTGACCTGTTTGTTGCCTTCGAAAGGCACTATAGCTCGGGCAGAGTTGAAGAATCATTAGCAGCTGCCTGCTGACTGTCAATGTTAGGTAGCCTTTCCCGAACTTTATTCGCCAGCGTTCACTCAGCCATCCTTCTAAGCATCGACGCCGACCACGGTTCTCCTGTCCAGACACACGAATCACGAAATATTCGTTTCGTAAATACGAAGCGATAGATGATCTGATCATCATTCCGCGTTCAAGCATATACCGCTGACAGCCTCACTGTTCCACGGTGCTTGTTCGATGCCACTGCTTTGTATGCTACGCCAGTTGTCATTCATAAACAGGCTTGAATAACGCCTTCATCACTGTTTCGCCGGGCGCTCTTCCCACAAGTATGACTGGGCCTCCCCCGGCCACACAAAATGGTGCCCATCGAGGCCAAAAATCTAACCCTCTGCGTCCAATGCGCCGGATGCCTCGACCAACCAATCCTCTAGTCAACCCTTCAAGAAAAGGCCAAGCACATTCTGCTGCCAAACAGTCTTCGAAGGTTCCGCTACAACACGCTTTGAACGGTGCTCAACCGAACGTCGATGATTTGCGAAAACAATACGGAGGCTGGTCCGAGCCCCCTCCTCCGTTTCCATACACCGATATTCCCATTATGACCACCAAGAAAGCTTTGCTGGAGGGTATACGTTATCATCTCATGAAGATGTCTCATCCTCGTCTTTCAGACAAGCCGGTCGATCCATCGGATCAGGACGACTTTGCGCGGCCAGTTACATTACATAGACGAGATGCCCGACAACCTCCTCCTGGCCGAACCGCCAAAGAAGCAGAGGTTGAAGCTCCCCAAGTCGACGAAAAGGAGCTAGAAAGATTATCACAGCTGAAAGCCGAGAGAGAAGCTCAACGTGCCGTGGATCAAGCAAAAATCGCACCTGTTGCGAAAGAAACAAATCCGAAGCGTCCCAAGAAACAGAAAGAAGAAAAAACTGTATTCAATAGAGCGCCAAGATCCGAGACGGCTAAAAAAGAATCGGAAATTCGATACGAGGAAGCTTTGCCGTGGCATCTCGAGGATGCTGACGGAAAAAATGTTTGGGTCGGCAATTATGTTGCAGCTCTTTCTGAAGCTAACGTCGCATTCAAGATTGATCAATCTGTCTTCCGTATGGTTCCACTAGAAAAGTGGTACAAGTTTACCTCGAAACCACCATTTCAACCATTCACCATCGATCAAGCTGAGGCATTCATGAATCGAAAAGTAGATGTTGGACGGTGGGTCATGAAAGATGAAGAGAAGAAAGCGGGACAATCTGATCTTGAAGCTACACGAAGACTTCTTTATGGCCGCGGACAGATGGTCAAGACAGAAAGTGACACCTTCAAGGCCGCTTCTCGTTCGGAAAAGCTCGAGCATGATGAGTTAGACATATCTGGGGACGAGTTCCAGGATGACGATGAGACACCAGGTTTTGAGCATATGGAAGATGACGATGTGAAGGAGTCAAAAGAACGCATCCGGCGAGAGCAACTAGGTGCAAACTTGTTTGGAGAAGGCGATGAACAGGAAGTAGACAAAGAGCTTCAAGAGCGCCTACAAGAAGAACTAGAACGACAGAAATACGGCAAGACCACAAAGAAGGCTTTGATCAAACGAGATCGGGAGGATATTTATGAGAGTGACAAATCAGAAGAGAATCCTTGGAGTAGTTCAGTAAGTCACCATTTTGCTGCCATGGTACAGAACCCCTAGTCTAACAGGAAACACCAGTCGGAAGACGATTCGAGTGACGAAGAAGAGAAAGAAGTTAAAGAAGATGACAAAAAGGATACTGATAAGGACTCTCAAACTGATGTGAAAGAGAGGCAGAGAGGACAAAATATGAAAGGTTCATCAACACCACAAGGAAAACAGAGACAGAATGAGCCAGCCAAGAAGACAAAGTCCTTGAAAAGAGCCGGCTCTCCCACATTATCTGAGTCTAGTGGAAATGAGTCGTCCCGCAAGAAGATGAAGAAAACGTCAGCAATGACTCCTGAGAGCCACTCTGGTACACCTACTTCAACATCCTACGTAGCCCGCCGCAATCTGGCCGCTCAAGCTTCTGGCAGCGAAGTGGAAGCAACAGGAGGGGAGATGTTAGAAAGTGCTGCTCATCAGAGAAAAAATGTCAACGTAGCCGCAAGCAGCGCAAAAGGCACTCCGTCCGTGTCCCGAGCGGCAAGCCCTAACCCCGCCCATGGAGGTAAGTCTGTTGATACGTTGCTTTTGAATGACAATAGTTTGGCTTCTGTAACAGCCATTGCTTTCAGATAAGTTTATGCTGACCTGCTTCTTAGCTACATCCCTCAATATCCAAAGTGGTGCCGGAATTGAACCTTGGGAGATTCTCGAGAAAATTCCAACTGATGGGATATCGCTTCAAGATCTGGTGAAGCAATTTCATGGCCGCGTTGGCGATCGTCCAGGCCAAATGAACAAAAGCGATTGGATCAAGCTCGTGAAGCAGCTGTGTGATTATGGTCAGGACAAGCGTCTACGCCGCCGCAAGTAACGGAAAGGGTAACGGATACTCTGCATAGAAGATCTCTACGGCTGTTAATGTTAATTACCAAATACTTGTTCGTAGTCGGTGTTCCAGATGTAAATATACAACTATTCGTCCATTTGCCAAGAGTAGTCCAAGCCTCTCAGTCTATCACGCCTGTTTAGGGCCTTGAATCTCTTTGTTTCAAATCCTATGCCTCTATCGACACCATCCCAGCGATAGCCCGGTCTAATAGCATAGCGGTTGGGCGGAGCTGCACCAGCATATGACGGTCTCTGCTCAGTGTCTCGCTTTCTTTTTGTTGGATCATTTGTGCCTACAGCAACGAATTGGAGTAACGGATCATTCCATCTCTCCCGTGCCTTCAATTCTTGATTCATGTACTCGTCGTCAGCCGTGCGCGCGAAAGGTAGAAACTTCGCTTCCTGCAACTGTTCGTTACGCTGTCTAGCTTGTTCCAACTGCGTTTTGCCTCCCAGGGCTTTTTTCATAGATCTCTCGGTTTCTTCGGCTTCGGCGGCGGCTTTCCTCGCCAGCGCTCTCTTCATTGCAACATCTATTCTTCTTCCCGTTGCATCTCGATAAACAGTTTCTTCTTCTTTGGCGGAAGATCGATATCGTTCGAAATGCTCACGCTCTTCTTTAAGACGCGTTTCAAGTTGCGCAGCAACAGCTGCAGCCGTCTGTAGACCAGCGTGTGTACCATCGCTCATTCTGACAACATTCCGCACACCCTCTACAACAGGCAACTCATCAATGCCTGCCAAAGATGATTGACGATCAGCCACCGCTGAGGCAAGGATCGAGTTGGCAGTAGCTGCGTTTTCGTCAACCTCTGCAGCCTTACTTGTCTCGATAGTTCTCCAATTATGTTTTCGAGATTTTCGAAACTCTGAACTGCTACCAAGTGCAATTTCTGGTGCTTCCTCTGCGTCGACATCGGCTGATACGGTCGGACGATTTGGGCCCCATTCAGCGTCCTCCACGATGATGAGACCTGCATGTTTGGTTGCTGACTTCCGCTTTCGCTTCTTAGACGATTTTCCAGGGTCTGCGACAAGGTATTTAGATGCTAGATAATTTGTCAAATCAGGAGACATGCTCGAACTGAGGAAGTCACGGTTCCTAGGACGGCTCAGCTATCTCGAGTTTGGCTGCACCTGATAGGTACTTTGTCGTCCGTAAGAGTTCGAATCGAGGGATCCCTGTTGAAGGTGAGCGACTAGTATATGAGCGCGATAAATGAAAACCCAGCCCAGCCTCCCGTGTCTACCAATGTTTGTTCGCGAGATGACGATATATGTGTAGAGAAAGTGAATGGAGATGGGTTTAATGGAGATTTGGGTGCCGAATCGCTTGCCTGGGAGAGTGACTGCACCCCGTTAGAGTGATGTGGGGTGGATATATGCCAGTGCATATTTGGGCATCCTTAAACTTTTGAGGCAAATCCTAAGCTTTATAATGTGACACAAGCAACCTAGACATACTTGGAGGCTACGTAACGTAGGATCCGAAGCAAGATATACAAGACTCATGAGATCTATTCGAATAATTCATACTTCAGATCAATTTAACCCTATGACCGGCCCGCGCGACCTAGCTTACTTCACACCGAGCAACACCGAGTCGCTTTAATGACACAGTCGGGACGAGATGGATCCTCGATCGAAGCCTCTCAGGCAATGTCTTTGGCCGCAACTACTACCGCATCTATGAAATCTTTCGAATTCAGGAATCTTGAAAGCTCCGTTGGAGATCGTCCTTCAAGCTCCGCACTTTCGGACGTTCATATGAAACGTCTTAATCAGTCCGCGGCTTCGTTATATGCTTCCACCTTATCGCCGTCACCATCTCGCCCAATGTCCCCTGCCTGCCAAGGCTCTCCAAGCATGGTACTCGCAGGGTCTCCTCTTGACCCCTCTGCTGCGCAAAGGCTTCCAGAAACGCTGGTTGAAGACCCGAGGGAACCTGTGCACCAGATCATTCGATCCTTCGTCCCGCATGTGTCAGTATATGCATCCGAAGACACGGAGAAGCTGGTCATTAGAAAGGGATTCCCGCACGGTTTATGGGAACTTCTGCGACCTTTCGGGGAAAAAATCCAAGGCAAAATTACCGTTCGAGATAGTAACGGGATAAATCGTGGATTCGAGGATTTTTCGGTACGATTCACCAGGTTTGGTGAAAATGTGGGCTTCCCTGAAAGCATAAACTCCCATTCTGAGTCAGAACAAGGTGCCGGTAGAAATCAAAACGGTGCTGATCAAAGCACACACAGGGAGAAGACTGCCCTTGCTGAGGTAGACACCTTGGTGGAAAGACACCTAGCTTTCGCCGAGCAATGTGCCACCAGGCCACTTTCGCAAACAGCAAGTCCTTCTGTAATGAACTCAGACCGAAATGCTGCATCGCCATATTATTTGTTATATCTGAGGCGGCTCTTGTCCGGTACGCGTGTAATACCTTGTGAGACATTTGCACATCCTGTTGCGTGTGTGATAGCAATAAGTTCTCAAAACGAATCACCTATTGAAGAGTTCAGGAAGCTATATGCCGAGGGCAGCCAAGGCAATAAAAAGCTGCCATCCTGGGTCGACAATGACTACTTGAGATATTATGTCCTAGTTCATGACGAGGAGAACGATGATATCACCAGGTCGATGAACTTGTTCGAACAAATGAAACGCTATCTAGGCCTTCATTGTCATCTGCTTCGACTCCGGTGTAGCGAAAGCGCGGAAACAGATGATGACAGCATGTTGCTTCCAAGCAGTGGCTGGATGTCGGCAGCTGAAGAGCTAATGAGGATCCGGCAGAGTGAGAATGATGACGACTTCGTCAGTTCCTCCCGCTACATTTTTGAATCCGATGCCATTGCGATACAGACATTTGTTCGGGAACTGGTCACCCAATCTATAATTCCCACTATGGAGCGCCACATTTCTGTGTGGAACGATCAGGTAGCGTCTCGTCGACGGGGGATAACTGGTCGCTTCATGAACCTGTCACGAAAATGGGCAGGGCTTGGGGGCAGTTCTCGCAACTCGTCGGGAAGCAGTATTGGTTCCAAAGAGAGCTATGACAGCTCCGGATACTACCGCGCTGACACAGCAGAAGCTATCATGCGAAAACTTGCCGACTATGCGTTTATGTTACGGGACTGGAAGTTGGCTCATTCCACATATGAACTTCTGAGATCAGACTTCAGTGAGGCAAAAGCTTGGAAATACCATGCAGCAGCCAACGAAATGGCGGCTACCAGTTTGCTATTGGGGTCACAGAGTTCAACCTTTAAAACGCGAAATGATGCTCTTGATCAAATGTTAGAATCGGCATTTTACTCGTACGTCAATCGCTGCGGTGCGCCATTTGGAGCAGTCCGCTGCCTTTTTATCAATATGGAGCTGTTATGCGCACGCGGTGGTACCAGCGTCGATGAGGCAGGAAGATGGGGACTGCGATTGCTTGAAAGCCGAATGTTAGGTCAGATCGGCGAGGCTCTGCTGAAGGAGCGCCTGTGTTCCTGCTACTCATCCAAAATTGCCGTGAGCGGCTGGGGCTGGGGCGGCCGAAGAAGAAAGGCTGCCCTCTGGGGAATTCTGGCTGCTGAGGCATGGTTTCAACAAGCCAAGTTTCTCCCTGCCCAGAAATGCATTAACGAGACTTTAAACATATATGGACCGCAGTCTGCCACGATAATGAAATTCCTAAACGCGAGGGGCTTCATTAGATCATTGCAATCTGAGATTTCCCGAAATCTTGGTCTGGAAGACGACTTTAGAAGGAACGTGGAAGTAGACGAAGACACGGATCCTGAGATTGAAAGCCAGTCATTTACGCAGCAGCGTCCAAATAGAGCGGGCTCTATTTCGTTAACCCCGATATTGGAGACCGCACCATTACGGGAAACTACAGAAGCTGAGAAGAAACTGCACACAACCCAACAATATCTTCAGAATTCCGAATGAGCTTCCATGCACCATGCATCCAGGAAAACACTAATCTGACAGTGTCTCGTACCTCTTTACTTTAATGATGTTGGCCAGCTTGTTCTATTGCAGAATCACTTAACATGCGGCTAAAAACACAAGTTACTATATTTCGCTTTTGTCGCTTTAAACCTATCGCCATTAATGACATGCTGAATACGAGCCTGGCCTTCGTGAGCATTGCTAGAGAATCTTATGGCAGAATCTTGCACAAGAATTATAGATAGAAGGTTTCTGAGGTTTTCTGATGATGAATGCTGGCCTTATTTGGAGAATGTAGGCTCTTGAATGCCAAGCGGATCTACATCCTCGATTCAAGGATGACGTCACACAAGGCCAATCAGTCGCTCGATAAGATAAACGGCTCCGCCGTCAAGTGACTGCGTGGTAAGCTTTGATAAAGTGGACGGTAGCACTTGGTTGCCACAAACAGCGAACGGAATGACCTCACTCCCTCACTCCATTCTCCTAAACGACATGCCGTGTTGCCCATAATCAACTCAACCCTGTACAGATTCTTACTTGTGGGGAAGGCGCGTTACAGTTTTGAGGCTCCTCCTCTCCTTTTCGGCCGACGTGCACGCACACATTTACGCAAATGCCCGATTTAGCTGACTACCTTTCGGAGCACGATCCGAATTTTCGAAAGTACGCACTCAATTTCCTAATCACCACGTCCTCATCACTTAAGTTGAAACCTGATGTTACAGGGCTCGTTTACCAGCACTCTACTCGGATTTCCGACAGCAAAAAACACTCAATCCTGATGGATATCATGCAAATGTTCTTGCTTGGCAAGATGCTCTATCGTGCTTAGCATATCATGGTCTCTTGGCTAAAGCTGGATCTCAACCGAGTGTTTTCGTTTTAAGTGTTGACGAAAGCCTTTCCCGTCAACTAGAAAGTAAACAGTATGGCCAGCCGCTAGCCCTGGGCGCCTCCATAAGAGACTCAATCTCGCGTCAAAAATTAATACCTATCAATGAATTCATGCGCGCAAACGCAACGAGCTACTCTTTTAATTTTTCATCTCTCACCTGGAAAGCTGCGGGGTGGGCTTTTGGACAACTTGGTGGGATGAAAAGAGAACACGAAGACACGTTGCCCACTGGCCGATATGTGATCATCGGCAATGTGGAGGCAGCCTGTCAAGTATTCCGAAAGTTCGCAGCTAACATGATATCTTTATTTGATCGTGTTTTCACGAAATTACAATTCCAGACATTGTTCGCATCTGAGCTGGTGCCTGGATCATTTCTCAGTGAGGAGGACATTGAAGTTTTGCTCCTTGCATTGGCTAGGGACCGGGTTATCGACTACGATGGCACAGTTGTAAGAGTCCATGGCTCTTCAGGCGAGTCTGGCATAAGTCAAGAAGATATCGCCGCAGCATCCATAAAGGAGTTGATCGCCAATATCAAACACCAAACTAAAGTCTTGGATGAGCGTATTGAACAGTTGCAAGCGGATGCGAAGGCTGCACATCAACGTGGCAATCGAATATCAGTCCTCGCGTCGTTAAAGTCGAAAAAAGTAGCTGAAATGCACTTGACACGAAGATATGCCGCTTTGAGTCAACTAGATGATATTGCTGCCAAGCTGGAGCAAGCGTCTGATCAAGTCCAGCTTGTCAGTGTGCTAGACTCATCTGCAAGTGCTCTCAAGAGTCTAAACTCTCGTGTGCCAGGCAGAAGTAAGGTGGAAGATTTGATGGACCAGATACGTGAACAGATGCGAGAAACAGACGAAGTGGCAGCAATTTTGGCAGAGACAACCATAGAGCCGGTTGATGACTCAGAGTTGGATGATGAACTAGCAGCTCTGAGACAAGAAGCAAAGGAAGGGTCTGCAAGCCATGAACTAGATATCCAGAAGGAAAACCAGAACGCAGCGACAAGGGAGCAAGCGGCACAGCTAGAGCTACAGGATTTACCTCAGCCACCTTCTGAGAACAGTCCGAGTCGGAAGGAGTCGATTTCACCAACAGTGGAGAATCAAGTTGCGCAACTTTCACTTAGCTAAAGATAGAAAAGAAGTCTAGTAGCACATGAATGAATAATAATTGTTATATTGGTTTCGATTGTCTACCTTCGATTGCCTCTTTGGAATAAGGCATGGTAAGTGGATATTGGTTGATAAACATTGACCGTATTATAAGAAATCACTTCTAGATGACGCCCCGAGTAGGTAGGAATGCCAGATCTCGTATCAAAGGCATCTTCAAAGCTTCGCTCCAATTAGTATCAGTAATATATGGGATATAGTACAAGGCCAGCCTAAATGCATTCATTGGTTCATCCGAAGCCATCTCCAACGCATGGCGGGCTTAAGCAAGGTGGGTCTGGCTTTGATTCGCTGGAAGCTGTGTGCTCGGTTCGAAAGACCACTGATGTCGGACGATCTTGCACTTCGTCATCGGCCTCAGGTCGTATTACCACACCACTGCAAGGTCTGAGTCCGTCTTCAGCCTCTTGCATTCGTTGATGTGCTCTCTCTGAGTTCATGGGTTTGGGAAGTTCTTTGATACAACCCGCCACTTTTTGAAGTGGCTGAAGACTCTTCACTGCTTGACCATCGTCGTCAATTGGCCTATTCGTCTTTGCTTTACTGTTACGAGCATTTGCGATTAGGTCCTTGAAGGATGAATTATGTTTAGCAGCCCAAGCAGCCCCATCGAAATTCTTATCCTTGATTGTCATGCTCAGAGCTTGCCCAGTTGCAGTCGTTCGATATCCCTGAGACTTCTCCCAAACTTCCAAGTCCCGTAAAAGTTGAGTTCGTTTTTTGGGATTAGCTGAATCGCAATTCGCATTCCAAATATTGATCCACTCTCTGTGTCTTTTTTCGAGGATATTACGGGGTCCTTGGTTCGATATTCCTAGCTCGGCCAATTTCTTTCTCAGACTTTGATCCTTTAACATCGAGTAGTTCAAGGCAGGGAGTCGTTCGCATATCTTTCGCTGCTGTGGACGTTGTTGATGCGTGGTCCCAAAACTGTATTTGGATTCGGAAGCTAATTGTTCAGTCGGCCCAGGACATGATTCTAGATGTTGGAAAACTCGCCAGGCTTCCATGTTTTTTGAACATGAAGGACATGGAACTAGATTAGCAACTGTTAAGAAAGAATTAGCACGAGAATTTTCTAGCCGGTTGATGAATGGGCGAACTATTTGTGGAACCAGACATACTATTCTGATCCTCTGTGGTTTCACTATCAGACGCTGGTATAGGCTCCACTGATTGAGAAGTCTTAGGAGATCTATAGGTAGTCTCATTCTTTCTCTGGGCACTCAATCGAGCTGATGTTCGCTGCCGCTTCGGTAGCTCATCTGAAGAGGGTTCTTCTTCATTGGACTTTCGTTTTAATAGAGACACATCAGCAGTCGATGCACAGGCTACTGCTAAGGCGGCTGTCCTGGCCTTTGAGAATGCGTCTACTGTTTCTTCTATCGACCAATTGCTGCGAAGTTTCAGCTCCTGCTCGGAAGAACGACAGAGTGGGCATTTCCCATCACTTGAAAGTGCTCGCCGGATGCAAAGTGAACAGAACGTATGCGAACACGACGTTATCATCGGAGTCTTGTAAAAGTCTTTGCAGACTTGACAGCGAAGCGCTGCATCGACTGCGGCTAGACAGGCAAGGGGCGTGGAAAGCCAGTCAGTTGAGTCAGAAACATTATCCATAGACATTTAAATGAACCGTTTTATACTGTGAATTGCCGTGTAAAGTCGCATAATAGGAATCCTGGTTGAGAACGCGAATCTTGTATGTGATATGCTATTTTCGAACTAGCCTGGTGTTAAGGAGGGGATATGTAAAGCGGCATGCCCGCTATTAAGTCACGTGGTTTCGCGTCGCGACATCTGATGCTCCAAAGAAATACCGAAGTAGACTTAAGGCCGCGTTCTCCATTGCTGGATATAAGATAGATGCTATGCTCATTTTTGCATCCAAAACACTTCCTCAAATTGCCACCCATGGATGAACAACAAAAGTTTCTCGCAGATCGCTTGCTAAGCGAGCGACGGGCGGTAGGACTTGATTCACTATTTTTATGTCCCTCTACTGACTTAAATAGGTTACCTATCGTGGTTTGAGCAGATCACTGAACATTCACGTTAATACTGCCAAAGGGTATAGTGACCCCAAGCCTACGATATTTCTGATACCATTAATAAGCAGTCGTGTGTGATCTTTGATCGCTGAGATATTAATCAGGATGCTCTCTGAGTTCTACCAATCCCAAAATGCTCAAAGCCGAGGCACGATCGAGGCGCTATATTTGATTTACGGCCTACTGTCTCCGCTAGAACATACAAGAGTCGATGACGAAAGCAAGGAATCACCTTCCCAATCAGAAGACTCTTCTTCTATTGTAAAATCGAGTCAACTGATGCTGGTTGCAGAAGAGAGATTGTCAGGTGAGTGGCCTTCATCTCATGAAATGGCCTGATATTTACCATCTAGTAGAAGCATTGCAATTGTACCAATCTGTGACATCAATGCATGTATATGGCTTACAACCGAAAGGAGCGGGTCATCTGTGGTCGCGGGAATATGAACAACTTGCAGGCGACGAATCAACAAAATTTAATGGAGAGAACCTCGGGGCTGCAAGCAAGTACGGCACAATTCACAACTCTAGCGTTCGACGACGAGATCGCAGATCAGTGCCGAGTGCTGCATCTCCACCACTTAATCTGCCTAAAGAATCTGTAGCAAAACAAGAAGACACCGCGAAGAAGCCCCAAGCGCAGGACTCGAAGTCGAATGACAAACCCAATAGCCAGCCACGAAACTCGGGCATGGCGTCTGCAAACAGTCGCAAGGCACCGGGAAGTATTTTACAGTCATTCGCCAAAGCACTTCCAAAGTCGAGTGTCAAATCCACATCAGCACAACAAAAGGATGAAGTAGCGATAGCACTATCTGATGACGGCGAAGCTGACGACTTCGACATCTTACCAACAAAACCTCAGTCAAAGTCGCACACCAAAGCGAAATCACAGGCAGAGAGGGAGGAAGAGCTGAGGCGTATGATGGAGGAAGAAGACGAAGCTGACAGTTCCGGCATTGAAGACGCCGAGAAGCAGTCGGAACCGGAACCGGAACCGGAACCCGAATCCGAGATTGAACTTGAGCCTGAATCCGCGGTTAAGGAGCGAGCAGCTTTATCTGCAGCAGATGAACCTTCTGAAGTTGTCTCCAGTACGAAAAATGGAAGACGACGAGGTAAAAGACGAGTTGTCAAAAAGAAGCGGATTCTCGACGATCAGGGATACATGGGTACGGCCTTCCAGTGGCATCCCACTATTTCAAAGCACGACGGGCTAACAAGTGCACCTTACAGTTACGATCCAAGAATCGGGTTGGGAATCATTCTCGGAAGATGATGTTAGCCAGCCACCAGTGAAAAAGCCAACTTTAAACCCAACTCCATCATCATCTACAAACTCAAAGAAGTCAAATGGTAAAGGAACCCAGGGCAGCATCATGGCATTTTTTAATAAACGATAACGATTCTTGCCAGATGGAACTGGCAGGAGAAATCCCCTTACCGTAGCTAAATCCTGCAAAAGCTTTCTATGACGCGAGAGCTGATTCCCTCAGATTGAGAGAATTACTATTTTTAAACTTCCCTGGCACTTCATGCCTCACATTCGTGTAGATTTATCCTACTGCGGTACCTTTTCGTGAAAATGACCACTTAAGCTCAGGCCAGAAGCAATATGATCGTATTTCTGTATTCTTTATTGAGATATCATAATCTTCTGATGCAACAAAGTCTTTGATTTCCAAGACCTTAGATAAGTTAGTCAAGAGAAAGCTACTAGGGCCTTTATAGGCAAAGCCTGGAGTATGTTGATTAGAGCCACTACAGGTTCTCTATGACCATTTTGCAAAGCGAGCCTGATTACAAACTGAATGAAAGCGACGGTGTTGGATTTTGACTCTGTTGCTTCTTAGTGGAACACAACTCGATCCAAACCTCTTATGCCGCGTGGCCAGCCGATCTCCAGAGGTCATAAGACTTTCCGACTAAACCTTTGGCTTAGCGAGGAACATACAAGACTTTCCTCTGGTTCCAACACCATTGAAGACCTGGCTTGTTGATTACGTAGTGCACATATGCCAGTCACCGAAGCATTACCAAATTGGTATAAAAAGGGTCTGCAGTTCATGTTATATGCTGCTGGCCTAAACAGAAGGGTACGTATATGATAAATGAAAGTATAAGAGTATGAAAGCAACGTGAAGTAAGATTCCCAGTTGAGAATGTCCCAAATTCCAATCAAGCTGGTTTGATAAAGAAAAGTCTTAGCTATATGAATGATCAGAGCTGGATGCAACAGCACAATGTGTGTTATGCATCTTGTGGTTCAGCAGACACTCCCCATACTGCTTGCTTCGCGCCCTTAGCTCCTCCTCAATGAAAGCCATGTACTTCTCGATTGACATAATCCGGCTTTATCTTCAATCCACAACTAGCAATGCCGTTTGAGGTCAGAGACGTAATTGATGTACCAAATCTTGTGATCAGACGCGAATAAAACGGAGACTCTACCTGCCGTGGTTAGTACCTCATTGAACTCTAAAGAATTTGGTTGCACAGTGAAAGCTCATCATCACCACCGGGTAATATTTGCCATTGACTACGTCCAAGGTAAATTGAGCATGTAGTCAATGACCTGGCCCAGGATATTCTTAGAACAGCTCAATGCTTGTTCAGTTAGGACCCATAAGCTGAACGCGGTAGCTGCTGAAGCAGAAAGGATATCTTCTGATGTAATCGACGACGGTATTTATCGTCCAAAGAGGTGTAGTTGGCAAGCATTCGAAAGCTTCGCTTTTGGGCTGGCTACAGAGGTAGAAATGAGGCGTAAATGGAGGAACAAGTGAGAGATTCCCTCACCCCTATCAACAGTGGCCTGACACATGTAAGGAAAGTCACGCGAATTCGTACTAGGAAAAAGGGCGCTCCTGTGCCTGCGAAATTGTCAAGCTGTGAGTGACCGGCAGGCGCTGGAAAAGGTAAGGACATATCAGGGTCACCCACGAATGAGCGGCGTTCTGGCTCCCTCCTGAAAGATGTCATTACGCAGAAAGTACGACAAGCGGGAAAACAGCGAACGAAACCTTTGCCCCCATAACTGCATTGTTTCCGCGGCTAACTGTGGCTCTCCATGGCGCATTATTTGCCTCTGACATGAGTTTTTTGTCATGACATTAGTGACTGGTCGTTTGTTCATAGGTTTCCTAGGGTAGAAATTTCTATGAACGAAATAGAGCTGATTATTTTTACCTCTGTTCATGAGAGACGTAATACATAGAAAGCGCAGATTGCCGGCGGAAAGAAGGATGACGATTTATGGCTCATATGCTTTGGAACCAGAAGAGAATATCAAGTGCGGCTTCCTCTTGGCCAGATCGAGAATGGTGCTTGCAAAGACACCATTTGCCCACGCAAACCAGCTTCGAGTGTATTGCCCGGAGTAGTGCACATTTACACTCTCATGTACAAGACCAAGTTTGGAGGCGTTAAGAACCATGTCAAGGCAACGTGTGATCTCTTCGTCATCGTTCGAGGTTTGAGCCTGAATCAGCACGCTCATTGGCCATGCATTTCTCAAGCCAATATGGGGTCCTACATAAACTATGTTAGTTACGTCGTCAATCAAGGGCTTTGTTGGTAATCAAGACTTGCCGCCAATGCCTGTGAAATCCGTCCCAAACAAATAATAAGGGTTTCCCTTCCTATGCAAAAGCATTTTTCTCGTGTTTTGGTATACTGGATCATCAACTTTGCAGAAACCCATTATAGGCAATGCCAAAAGAGAAGGATAATTTGCATCGTCCATTAAGATAGACGAGCCATACCCGTCGACTTCGTAAGCGAAGACATCCCCATACTTCTTGTGTCGAACCACGCCATGCTCCAATACCGCTGATCGTAGCTTCTTACCCCAGCTCTCCAAACTTTCAGCCAGGGAAGCCATTTTGGCGACTCTGAGAAATTTCGAAGCACGCTGAAGCTCAACAGACATCATGGCATTCGAAGGAATAAGAAAGCCCAGAATCGTGGCATCATCGCTGGGCCGAAAGGCAGATCGCACGAGTCCCGTATCACTGTTGAGAGGGTTCCCAAGTCCTTGCAAGTTTAGAGTCTCGGTTCCGGTATTAGTCTGTCTCTCGAACCTGTATTCATTGCCGCGATACTCATGCGTATCAGGGTCAAAAGTCGATTTGGATTGCTCTTCTAGGACGTACAGCAATCTCTCCACTGCCATGGTCCACCTGTCATTCACGAATTCGGTCGAGCCTGTACTTTCGTAGAAGTCGTTGGCAAGTGCTAGAAAATGAGCCAGAGAATCAAGCTCATACTTGCACTCGAACACCACTGCCGGTTCGTAAACCGGGTGTACTACATCATTCTGTCCGTTGCTTGTAGTTGGAAGATCGGAAATCGGAGGTGGCTGGAAAGCGTTGCAATACGGAGATTCGATCACATACTCTGATTGTGTGTTGATGGCACCGAGAATCAACTGATATATAGCCGGGTCTTTTTTCGCTAGGGACTGGTATGGACGAAGCTGATTTGTTGAATCACGTAGCCATTCGGCGATGATATCCCCTGTTATTATGAAAGATTGTGGCCCTTGCCAAGCGCCATCGTCCGGAGCAGTCCTCGATCCACCAACTCGCGTGAAGCCAGCGTCGTTATTGTTCGTATGAAACTTGATTGTAGTATCAGTAGTTGATGGGAAAGTGTTCTCAAAAAGGCGGGCTAGATCTGGGTCTTTCATTCTTGAGGTGACATCCTTGATGACCCTTTCGATTTCCTCGGAATTGAATGTGCGACAACGTTGGTCAGGTCTCTGGAAAGGCAAGGCCAAAGGACCTGAGCTATACGGCCGACTGTAGTTTATTAGCTCTGAATAAATGATTTGATTATCGAGGGTGAAAAAGCCACATACTGTGGTATAGAGGCGTAGAATGCGTAGTCTGGACAAGCACTGTGTGCCCTATGTAGAGGGAATTGTGGCATTTCCTTTGCCACTGCAAGCTGCGTTAGACACGCACCGAGGATGGCGCATGAAAAACGTAGCCCTGCCATGTCGTATGATGACTCAGAAGCAACAGCTCCTTGGTCTGCAGGTATAAGAAATTGCACCCGCTTACGTAGAAGAACGTTAACGACTTACACGGACTCGGGTAACGACGCTGTCTTAGCAAGTTGTCATCTACATGTTAGCATGCAAGAAAGGGCGCAGCCAATCACTATTACTTATGACATGTGAGCTTGAACGCGTCACCCCCCGGTGGGACAGAAGTAGGTACGTACCACCACTGGCAGGTAATACCCGTATAAATTATCGCGCTTCTTTTTGTCCGTTAGGATACTTGGCCTCACGATAGAGGACACGAAAATTCGGAACATTTCAAGAGTTGGATTACATTTTTCTCTGAATAAAAAATCGCCTGGGTTTCGATAATAGCGCAATGACAGGAAAAGCTGGATGCCAAAGTGAATAGGTAACCACACAAATTTAATGTCAACCTCGTCACCAGCCCCATGTCCTGCTAGATGCTGTGAATACTGGTGGTTTCCATTGTATTCGGCCAGGATCAAGCACCCTCCTGAGTTTCAACTTTTGCTTCTCTCTTTGTTTGATCAGATTTTCCGGGATAACGATCTTGTGATCGCTCTTATGATAGACTTGCATCTTCATTGCTTGAAGAGTATGCTCCACGTCCTGCGTAGTCATGGCAAGCGCTGCAGAAATTGCTTCAATAGTTACTTTGTCGTCTCTCTGATTGTATCCCATCAACAAATCAAGAATATTCTCTGACCAGTATTGGCGATAGCTGAGCAGACCCAGATCTGATAGTGGCTTTTCCGGTGATCCCAACTTACCTTCTATCTTTGAGAGCTCATAGGAAAACTGAATGAGTAATCGGCCATATCCCTTTCGTTGATACTGAGGTAGAGTGAGGATGCATGCTACGTTGTAACCGTCTGCGCTCTCCTTTTCTTTGGAAAAGTATCCGACTATATGACAACCTTTATCTGTGCGACTAGTCATGACGTAAAACAAAAAAGGATCAACATCATAATAAAGAGTTTTGTGATCCAGGAACATTTTCGATAACAGGCATAAATTTCTGCACCATGTTCTCTGCCGGCGACCATCGATTTCGAAGAAGGATACATAATCGTCTCGATAGATCTCATTTCCAGGAGGATGTTGCAAGGTGCACTTCTTGCGATGCCGCAGAAAGGCGGTTTCGTCCCCATAATAGCTCAAACAGAACTCGCAGATAAAAATGACATCTTCTTGGCTAAAGATCTCTGGATAAGGCGAAAAGTACCATGGAAAGAGGTCATTTCGGCCAAACTGAACCTTCGAAATATTTCTGATACGAGATATCTCAGCAGGGTTTTGAGTCATAGAACCAGAAGTCCTCAGTTTCTCTATTTCTTCTTCTCTGCTGAATTCGCCGTCTTCTTTCTTTGAGTCCTCATCCTTATCATCTGCGTCGCCATCTTCAACTGCCACGGGCGTCGAGGCCGCATCAGCGCTCGCTTGAGTATGTGCTTCGCCATCGGGTCCCACTGAAGGTGTTTGGGCTTGGGCCTGGGCTTGCGATTCCACAAATTCTAGAATAGCCGTCAGTACCAAAGCAAGAGAAGCGGTATCATCGACGAAAGTTATACCTGTCCATGGATGAGGCGTCGCAGACTCAGAATTTACAGATTGCTCCCTCTTGCTAGGTCGTTTTTGACCCTTCTTAGGCACTACTGACTTTCTCGTTTGTGGAGGCACCTTCTTGGCCTTTGAGTCCTTCGGCTTGTCCTTGTCTGGGTTCGGCCACTCTACTTCTTGTGTGAAGTCGATTCTTGCGACAGGTACCCATTCATCTAACCGCTTGTTAAAGTTATCGAAGTTGCAATAGAATTGCCTCCCGCTCTTTGTATCCTTGATGCTGAGAATTTCGGCGCGACGCGGCTGTCCATCTTTCTCAACCCAAGCAATACAGCCAGTCTTGAGTGTGTCGGGTGTTGCTATGCCTCTTTGTCGTGGAGCATCGGAGCCTACGGCGGGTTCAGAAACAGGTGTTCCCACTGCCATTTTCCGAGGCCACTGTGATCAAAAAAGTTCGTTTTACATACAGGTTCACTGGTGGAATTCTAATGAAGCGGAACACTTCCTTGGTTGCGAAGGTTGGCGCGGGAAGAAGCAGGAGGAAAATGTTGGTCACTGGCTAGGCACCAGGCCAAATTCACGAAAAGGGAATGCGCATGCCGAATGGTGGGGCTGCTGATAACTCCGATAAAGTGCCGCAGGCCCTTAAGTTCCTTGCGCTCCACTTTAGGCTAGGCGTGAGAGAAGTTTCGGCGTCTCGAGCAGAAAAAAAAAAAAAGTTCAATAGGCTGTAAGTAAGCTGAAACTGCCTCAAGTTCTTCAAGGTCACAAAACGATATGGCATCGACGTATGTGCTAACTGATGGCAGCATGGAGTAACCGATTCGAATCTCTTGAATTAGCAATGCGCCACAGCGACAATGGCTGAGCTCTCTGCCAACTGGAGAAAGCTACAGGCAACACTACAAGGTAACATGCCTGCGAAAATGCCAACAAGCAAAAGGAAATCGAGTAATGAACCTTTGCGCTCCGACGGACTCCAGAAGCCCGTAGGAAAAAGGCCTCGCATACCTAATAATCAGCAAGGAAATTGCAAACCATCTTGCAAAATGGGTGGTGTGCATAGCACAAAAGTGAGGGAAGGAATAAGCGAAAGGCAGATTCCCTCAGTTCAACTCTTGACTCAGTGCAACGACATATCGAGCGAGTCGTTAGCAGAAGCTTATGAGCTTGGCATGGGAGAGAACAATTTCTCCATCTCCTCTCAAAATGATAGAGTCAATCACGGTCTGTCGTTGAATATCGATGTCGGCAAGTACGTTGCTGTAGACTGCGAAATGGTTGGAGTAGGGCCTAGTAGGTATACATCAGCTCTTGCCCGTGTCAGTTTGGTGGACTTCCACGGACGTCAAATATATGATTCGTATGTCAAACCGACTGAACGGGTCACAGATTGGAGGACCCTTGTCAGCGGTGTTTCGCCTAGGGAGATGAGATTCGCAAGAGACTTTGACGAAGTGCAAAGTGATGTTTCTCGTCTCTTGGAGGGAAGAGTTCTAATAGGCCATGATGTCAAGCACGATTTGGAGGCATTGAAGCTTTCTCATCCTGCACAGGACATCAGGGATACAGCGAAGCACAAAGCGTTCAGAAAGTTCGGGCATGGCCAGAAACCTGCCTTACGTATCTTGGCTCGAGAGCTTCTCGGGATTGACATACAACAAGGTTCACATTCTAGCACAGAGGATGCTCGCGCGACAATGTTTTTATTTCGCAAGGATAAACCTGGCTTCGATGTCGAATATACGAATCGATACCACCAAAAGGTTCCCGCATCTCAGAGGGGCAGACAAAGAGGGCATACAAAAAAGCATACCAAAAGGCGCTGATCCAAAGCCAATATTAGCGAAAATAAAGGTTCGAAGATGTCAGTCCGCAATTGAATTCTGAGATTATGCCAGCATCATTCTTTATTTTACACGAGCTGTATTGCGTGCCAACTACAGAATCATATTGACTTGATATAGCCGTATCTATCCGAATACGGCAAAATAGGTCAGGTTCATTCATGGCCTTCTCAGCATAAGCACACGTGATGTCCGCACAATACTTATAAAGGTATCCCATCCATCAGCTCCAGTGACCCCTCTCGACCTACCGTAATTATGACGTCGCCTAGAGTTTTGGTAATGAATCCTGCTTCGCAATAGGTGAAATAGTACTTTTCGTATATGTTGTTAGCCTTGAAATACCAGGCAGGGCTCTCCATCAGACTCACCTCCCATTTCCTACGGAATACTTCGATCTCTTCTTTGGACATGCCCGGGTGATTCACCAGCAGTGCTGGTTTGATATTGCCTTCAAAATTATTTTGAAACTTCTCGTTCCACAGGCGTAATGCCTTGACATAGTGGCCCCCAATATTTTCAACATTCTCAACCACGAGTGTCCCGTTAGATTGATTACTTATATGATTGAGTAGCTGCGTGGTGGAAGGCAAGTAGCCACCAGGGAAGATGTACTGATTGATGAAACTATGTAAAGATGATGTTACAACCTATCACTTTGCATTTACTTCAGGGCGGGAACTTACTCTATCGATTTGGAGTACGCCTCATGACGGCTTTCAGGCATGGTGATGCACTGAAACATGGCGATGCCTCCGTCTTCCTTCAAGAGCTTGTTGACACAGCTGAAATAAGTCGATAAATATTCTTGGCCGACTGCTTCTAACATTTCAACAGAGACGATTTTATCATATGGTTGTTGGGGTTCAGGCAATTCGCGGTAATCAGTCAGCTTCACCACGATGCGATCATGGAACCCAGCCTCGAGAATTCGCTTCTCAGCCAGTTCTTTTTGTTCCTTCGAAAGAGTAATTGTTGTTACTCGACAACCAGTCAGTTTGACAGCTGCAATGGCAAAGGAACCCCACCCGGTACCGATTTCGAGGACATGATCGGTCGACTCAAGTCTTGTGCCCTCTATAAAGCGAAGCAATTTCGTCTGTTGCGCTTCCTCGAGGGTTTCGTCAGGCACGCCACAGAAATTTGATTTTCGCCATATCGGGCAGGAATACGTCATATCCTCTGAAAGGAATGCTGCGAACATGTCGTTGCTGATATCATAATGGGCAGAGATGTTCAAAAGCGCATTGGAAAGCGTGTTGGTTGAGCGGGCAAGATGCGATATGTGAGTGGATAAGCTGGAGATGAATGTAGAACCATTGTGCAACCGGTCCCTGTTGATGATGAACAGCTAATGCGAGAAATCGTTACATTTTCTGCCTGCCAGTTCAATTGGCCACTGCACACTTACCTGGAAGAAGGAACATAGGTCTTGGCAATGAAAATCACCCAGCATATACGCTTCAGCAAAACCAATGTCAGCAAACAGCAGGAGCCTTATCCAGAAACTGTCTCTCTTGACAACGATTTCGACGCGAGGAGTTGTACCAGCCCTCCTTGTACAGGGCTCCTGGAGGCTTTGCTTGTTGACACTACCAGACAATTTCTGGCCGAAAACATGCCGAGTCTCGCCGGGTTCGTCGACCAGAAGCAGCGTTCCAATTTCCACGTTGGCAAGTATACCCAGGATGGTAGTTTTGGCCATGGAAACGGCAGGGCCCCATGTCCAGCCACTGAGTGTACTACGGATCATGTCTGAGCCATTTCTTATCTGCTTGCTGAGGGCTTTGTGGAACGTCGGTAGATGCATGGCTGAAGTCAAAGTTGGTGGACAAGAGCCTGCTGCCTCGCGCTGTTGATTTACGCTGGGCTGGATGCTGGGAGTAGCTCAGGAAGTAGGCACACGGCATGGCGTTGCCCGGCTCATGGATAAGTTTCCTTGAGACGATATTGTCGACACAACTCTGGGAGGTGGATCATGGGCATGCCGATGATAAATCCGTAGACTAGCTCCGCAAATCGAGTTTTGTCGCACGGGTAGTGTAGTTTATCAACCTTTGGCGGCAGGATGTTAGTAATCCTGCTATCGCCTTTCATGCCTCTCTGGTTAGTCTGGTCGGGCTTGGTTCAATGATGACTGTATAAGTTCACAGATCCAGTCATCAAGTTTAATACCATGGCCCTTATGGAAGCTAACCTCTCTCGTTCAGGATTATAGTCTTAAGACAGGTAAGGGGCTGCTAGGGGATGCTCATAGCAACGCAAACCCGGCTCAGTCACGGTAGCGCCCCACATCCAGCAAAACGCGAACCTAACGCGCTCGATAGTTAGATAGCCAGGATGTTGCCAAAAAGCGGACGCGGCCACGCCACGTTAATTGGTTGTTTAGACGCCCTATATACCGTGCAAAACAGGAACTTATTTATTTGCAAGTACAGACACGAATCGAGTAGGCAAACCATGCCAAACTGGCAGCATCTCAAATATGCCACAATTAATGCTATCTTTAAGCAGAAGGGAGGCGGCAGCCTACAAATCGACGGCAAACCTCTTACCCTGCTGTGTCCATCATGATGGATGCATCAACCCGACTGCGTGCTTTTGGAACCCCTCAGAAATGACCGATAGTGGTACGTAACTCTGGGTCACCTCCAAAATAGTTGAATACAAGAGCTTACAACTATAGCAGATGAACTCAAAGAGGCATTTTTCCGGGGTAGAAAGTTGACCGGCAGTAGCGTTCGTCTTCCCAACACTTACACTGGCGTCGTGGTTCGAACCGAAGACGTGGACCGACAACCAAACAATGATGTAGGCACTGCTGTACCAGAGGAGGAGACAAACACAAAATGCAACCAAGCAGATTGCCACTTGCATATCGCCTCCACCTTCGACGAGATTGTTCTTTGGACACATGGCGTATCAAATAGCAACAACTCAGATCACTACAAGAAAGCTATAGAGGAATGGCTTCATACCGCTGAGAAAGTAAGCGACTGATATTCGTTTTATCTGCAGCCATGCTGAGACTGACCGCTGCAGATCCACACATACTAGTTCAAAGCCCACTACCCAGACAGCAGCCTGACGTCTCGTTCGGCATCAAGCAACCCAAGTTATACGACAAGATACAATGGTAGCCCAAAACACATGATTTACAGAGCAGAGGAGCGAAGCCCAGACTCATCGCATAGTGCGTGAGAACGGATGAATATCCAGTGTCAGCCGTGGTAACGGCCCGACATGGGGCATTCGGACTGACATTTACGCCGCGCTCTCGAAAGAGTTAGTTAAGGGAGGCTCCAAGTGTTGTTCTCAACCAAAATTCGGATTCGCGTTGCTCCTGTCATACATCCTCGTTCTGTTGCAGTAGTGCGCAAAACGTTGTGGTCCACTTCCTTATCGCGAATAACCTCGAGTGACTTGAGACACACCCCAAACCTCGAGAAACCCTCTTTATCTCGGCGGGTTGTAGGAAATGGGATGTAGCTCTTTGTAACTCGGGACGTTCTCTGGTACTTACACAGAAGTACATACTATTGTGGCAACTTGGTCTATTCACGGCCACCGACTGCGGGAGGCACCCAGAAGGTTGCGGTTTCGAATCCCGTCCATTCCAATTACTAGCTGATAAAAGGCTGTAACGTAGCTAGGTTGTATTGCAGCTAGAAGGCAATAACTAGTCTCAACACGCACACACATCATTAATACAGGTTAGTGCAGTAAAAAGTACTTGTCGGTGCGATTGACGTTTTGATCGATACGTACGTATATAACAACTTACGGTCCCTTGGTTTGCAAAATTGCGACGGTCAGACCCCTTTAGAAAATACTGTTGTGACACCTCTCTTGAGCGGTTGCGGAGCGTAGCCAATCACGTGCGGACATGTACATGCATACCCCTGTCATTCTGCAATCAATTAAAGTCGCGTGTAGGGAAGCCCCTCACAACGCGTCCACGCGTTCGACGTTCAACACGCAGTCCTGGCTATATTCGTCACATTGTCAGTACAAGTGCCTCGAGGTCAAACTACATACATACACCCTCCTCGTTAAACTCAAAGTTGCATGATTTAGTTCGCCGACGAACGACATAATTATAATGGCCACGCCTAGCGATGCTGGCTACCTGATGTCTGATGCGCCTTCACTGGCCACGCACCAGAGACGGCATATGAGGTTGCCATCTTCTTCCTCGGCACGACCACGAGGCCCGCCTTCCGAAAACCTTGGTGCAGCTAGCGATGATGAAGGCTACGCTTTTGCCGATGATCAGGTTCCACGAAATTCGCGGATACCGAACGCCACCAATATCTCTCGCGTTGAAGATCGCATTGGCCTGCTTGTCCAAGAGCATTTTCAAGCATTTATCGAGAGGTATGCACTTCCTTTAACGCCAAGTTGTTTTGGCAACTTCGTCCACAATGCTAACAATGTGCTTGCTGCAGCTTCGTGGAAGATCCTCACCTGTTTGGGGTGCCAAACTCGAGCGCAGTGACGACGAACAAGTACTACATTGCACAAATTAACAGCATGAAAGCTATGCAGCTTTCGACCTTCTATGTCGACTTTAAGCACCTTGCATCATGGGAGAATGGAAGTCTCGCAGATGGTGTCATGCGGCAATATTATCGCTTTCTACCGTTTCTCACAGCTGCCTTACACGAGATGATAGCGAAATATGAGCCACAATACTTCAGAGAACACCGACAACCTACAACCTCAAGCGCACTTTCCACCTCTGCCGCAAGTCAACTAGGATCTGGTGGTCAAAGCGATACTTCTCAACGCAAAAACGAACATCAACAGACAGATAAACTCTTTTCGATCGCCTTTTACAATCTGCCTCTCGTGTCTCGTGTTCGCAGCCTACGTGCTGCCAATATCGGCCAACTACTCTCTATTTCAGGCACTGTTACGCGTACTTCCGAAGTTCGACCCGAGTTATCAGTAGCCACTTTTGTCTGCGAGGCGTGCCGAGCCGTTGTTCCTAACGTAGAGCAAACGTTCCGATACACTGAGCCAACCCAATGTCCCAATGCCACCTGCCAAAATCGAGTTGCGTGGCAGCTCGATATTCGACATAGCACTTTCGTTGACTGGCAAAAGGTTCGCATTCAGGAAAACAGCTCCGAAATTCCCACTGGCAGCATGCCTAGAACCCTTGACGTCATCTTGCGCGGCGAAATCGTGGACAGAGCCAAGGCCGGAGAAAAGTGCATCTTCTCTGGGGCCCTAATTGTTGTCCCAGATGTAAGCCAGCTCGGCTTGCCTGGTCTAAGGCCTACTGCAGTCCGTGACGACCGCGGAGTCCCGCGTGGCAACGATGTTGGGGGAAGCGGTGTCACTGGTTTGAAGGCTCTTGGCGTTCGCGATCTGACTTATCGACTGGCTTTTCTTTCTTGCTTTGTGGCACCAGATAACTCAACGCTTGGACAACATGCGGCAAATAGTGCTGCTGACGTTGTTAATGCCCTAACACAAGGCAATTCCGGCGAGGGAGCAGAGTCCGTCGAAGATGCCCAAGCGGCCGTTCTGGCTTCAATGAATCCATCGGAGATTGAAGATTTAAGAGCCATGGTTCACGGCGATCATATTTATTCTCGGATGGTTCAATCCATAGCCCCGATGGTATACGGTCATGAGGTCGTCAAGAAGGGCATTCTATTACAACTGATGTCTGGTGTCCACAAAACCACACCCGAAGGCATGCAGCTTCGTGGCGATATCAATATTTGCATTGTAGGAGATCCATCCACGTCCAAATCGCAGTTCTTAAAATATGTCTGCTCATTTGCTCCACGAGCTGTTTACACAAGTGGAAAAGCATCCTCGGCAGCTGGTCTCACAGCGGCGGTGGTCAAGGATGAGGAAACAGGCGAGTTCACGATTGAGGCTGGTGCCCTTATGTTGGCAGATAATGGTATATGCGCCATTGATGAATTCGACAAAATGGACGTGGCCGACCAAGTCGCTATTCATGAAGCAATGGAACAACAGACAATTTCTATTGCCAAGGCTGGGATACAAGCTACGTTGAACGCAAGGACTAGTGTACTTGCAGCCGCCAATCCCGTGGGGGGCCGTTACAACCGCAAGACCACTTTAAGATCCAACATCAATATGTCTGCCCCCATCATGTCTCGTTTTGACTTGTTCTTTGTAATACTCGATGAGTGCAATGAACAGATTGACCGCCACCTTGCGGAACATATTGTCGGGATTCACCAGCTGCGGGACGAGGCTGTTGAGCCAGAATTTAGCACAGAGCAGCTTCAGCGATATATTCGTTTTGCGCGTACTTTTCGACCAGAGTTTACGAATGAAGCGAAGGATGTTTTGGTGCAGAAATATAAAGAATTGCGTGCTGATGACGCTCAAGGTGGTGTCGGAAAGAATTCATACCGCATAACTGTTCGACAACTCGAAAGCATGATTCGTCTTAGCGAAGCCATTGCAAAAGTCAACTGCGTCGAGGAAATTGACGCCAAAATGGTCTGTGAAGCGTATGACTTGCTGAGGCAAAGCATTATCTCGGTCGAGCATGATGATGTCGAGATTCCGGACGAGGACGATAATCAAGAAGATTCTGGCGTTCTTCGACTTGCAGCAGATGCTGCAAATGGGAGACAAACCGACGACCAAGAAATGGTCAGCAACAACGAAAGTTCCAATGCAAGAGCCAACACAGAAGCCAGTGATGCCAGACCGAAACGGACGGTTACATATGACAAATATATTAAGATGGTGAACTTGATAGTTCAGAGGATCAGTGATGATGAGAATGGGTCTGGTGACGGCGTAGATGGCCAGGAGTTGATAGACTGGTATCTAGAGCAACAGGAAGAAAACCTAGAAGTCGAGGAGAGCTATCATTCCGAAAAGACCCTTGCGAACATGGTACTAAAAAAGATGGTTAAAGTGAGTAGACATCGATTATCGCACACAGTGCTCAGCTAACGGACCCTCAGGATAACATATTAATGGCTTTACGTGGAGAGGGCCTGGATAGCGACGCCACGTCCACGACTGGACGCATCGTATACGTACTGCATCCTAACTGTGCCGTAGAGGATTTCTGAGCGTTCACTACCTTTACTCGTTCCCTTAAAGCAGGCTTGGAACGAATATTGCTTATGACATTTCATTTCGTATGTAGTGGCAACGAGGGCGACTGGGCTGTAAGGGAATGGAAGTAGGTGGTCATTGCGAACATGTGAGGTGTCAGGACTCGGTAGTTTCTTTCAGCGAATGGTTTTACTATGGTAATTATGTTCCCAATGTACGTATGAATCATCATAGATGAAAAGGCTAAAGGTAGCAAGACGTTCGCGGGAAGCCACACGCTTGCGCTACGCGTTTGGCCATTGGCAACTTAATAGACGACAAAAGCTAGTATGGCAGTGGAATGTCAACGAGGTACTGTTGCCCGAGTTCATTTCATTCAACATTTGCTAAAGCTATTCGTCACACCACGTAAACCCAAGTGATTGAGCCAGGCAGAATATAAACAGACCAAAGATAGACGGCGACGGAAAGAAGAAGCTAGAAGACGGCTATACTTTGCAAGAAGCCAACCACAAAAGGTTACGACTACCGGCAAATGAATAATCCTGTGCAAATCAAGTAAGTACTACACCCCCTTCCGCGTTGGAAAACCGCGTATCTGCCAGATTGTGCTTTCATTTCAGCCATTAAAGTCGCGATGCGCCAAATTAGTCAGCCATTCGCAAAAATTAGGGTACAAGCTTTATTTGGTCTCCGTAACTAACGGTGACCTGTTATGTCCCTACGCACAATGGCCGCGCTCTTAGCGCAACGTCG
This sequence comes from Balansia obtecta B249, assembly GCA_000709145.1. Taxonomy (NCBI): domain Eukaryota; kingdom Fungi; phylum Ascomycota; class Sordariomycetes; order Hypocreales; family Clavicipitaceae; genus Balansia; species Balansia obtecta. Next base: position 27,770 of record JFZS01000076.1, read on the forward strand.
TGACGCCGCATTATCACGCAGACATATGGATACGCCAGTCGTTATGACAGTGGTCTCGAGAGTATATGAGACTGAGGAGTCTGATGCCGCGTCCAGTTGTCCGAACCCCTGCCCCGAAATCCGGAGCGGCCACCGCGATGGAAAGTATCACTGTCTTGAGAACTCAACCCTTCCTTCTTCCCGCCCCGTGGCCCGGACCCAAGATTGCGATGTCTCATGGCTGCTCTTTGTCCATGAGGGCCTCTAGAGCCTCGGGTAACCGAGTTAGGAAGTGATAAGGTTTTGGTTTCTTTCATCCCGGGAAGAAGGACATTGATTAAATTGAGACCACCGGAATTTTCCAATGAAATTTGTAAAGGCTCTATTACAGCAGCCTGGACCAAAAATTTTTTGGGAAGCCCTTTCGGTTGAGCAATCGCAGGCTGCCACGCGGCTTCAGGGACTTTGTGTGGAAGTCGGATCTGCGGTAACGAACCCATTTCCTGTTCTTCGAAACATTCTTCTGCCATCGGCTTAGTGATTAATGACCGAGTTCTGTCCTCTTGGGATACTGTCGAATTTGGTAATGACACAATGGCTGATGCTTGAGCACCGACAGTATCGAGAAGTCCTCTGCTAGATGCATCAATGCCAATATCCTTTGCTGACGTCGACTTGTCTCCATGCAATAGCCTATGAAATCTTGCCTGCCAAACACCTTCATTGCCTCCGCTTGTCAAATGAGCATGATCTCCGTGGTGGTTGTTTTTCAGAGTAGCTTGAGCAAGTCGTGCACCCTGAGGCCGTGAAGGATAGCGATCCATAGATACCATTGGGGGTGGCAGCTTCACCACAGGTTGAGGCCTGGGTAGAGATACATGAGGTCGCAATATGTCTCCTTCAAATACGGGGTGGTCCTCCATTGTAGGAGGAGGCGGTGTTGGCGAGTTTGAACGAGACACAGTACTCCCCGACAATGTCTCCTGGCGAACATCTCTTGCGGGGAAAAACCTAGACGGTCTGAGCTGTGATGGTGCGCCGGAACCAATTATACCTGCCGTAGTTGAAGGCCCTAAATCCTCTTTGGCTATCGCACTTTTTGGCACGCCCTCATTTGTTGCCTTCCAAGGCGCTGGCTGATGAGACTGCATCTTGACAGGCCCCATGGGATGGCGAGTTCCGTCTCCGGGAACGCGCATTGGACGCCAAGAATCCTTGATAATGGGCTGCGAGTCTGCCATGGTCAGGCCCCTGTCCATCATGTGGCGTTCACGACCTGCCCGTTCCGCCAATCTAGCAGTGGTCAATTTCTGATCATTTTCTGTGACAGAAGAAACCCATTTGCTTGCCAACTCTGATCCAGGAGGGACGTAGGTGGATCTTTGAGAATTCATTGCGTTCACTTGTGCGGTTTGTGCCTGCAAGTGACTGGACGGTCTTGTACTATTGTTCGGAGGTGCTATTGGCGAAGGTCCCTTAGCGTGTTGGGGTGGTATTGTAGAAGCATTCGTGACCCTACCAAGATCAGGATTAAACGTCCCATTTCCTAGCCCGCGATCGTTGTCGGGAGATCCCCAAACGTTGCGAGATGATGGGGACACAACAGGACCCCATGACGGAAACCTATCTGGTCGTGGCCCCGATCCCCCCCACGGATCGCTGCGACGGGAGTCCTGTCCATGAGACAGTCTTCTAAATGCCGTCGATGCTGTGGTTAATGGCGGGTTCGCAGGTGGCAATTGAGATCCAGACTGGGGGCTGGCTGGCTGACTAGAGAGACCTGGTTGTGCATCTGTATCCCCTCTTACAAATGGTTTCTCCGCCATATGAGCGTGCGAGTCGCTTAGAGTTGGTCGTTCTCGTTGTTGAATATGTGTCGGTTTAGACGCCTCCGCCTTCGGCGAAGGTTCCTTTTTCTCATTCCGTTTCTCGGGAGGAGGCCCTAGTGCTTCCAGTTTTTTCTGGATTCTCTCTTTCTTCGCAGCTTCTTCGCGAGCCTCCTCTTCCTGTCGGCGTTTCCGCGCAAGCTCTATCCGTTCACGCATAAGCTTCTTCTGATACTCGACCTCATCAACCAATTCCTCCCTCGAACCAGACGAAACAGCAACATTTTCTTCTCCAATATGACCTCCTGCGTTAGGACTAGCAGAACTTGCAGCTGATGATCCATTATTCATCCGAGATTGAGATGAGTGACCCCTAGGCATTTCACGATTAATGGCAGATCCATTTTCCGACGGAATGCTGTGACCCCCCGAAATGGGGAAAGGCATCCTGCTCGTCCTCAGGCCATCAGCAGACGGATGACTCGGTTCGCCCGTCTTCGATCCTCGCTGATGAACGGAATTGTTGCCTGTGCTGACGCTGGAAGATCCTCGACGTCTCGTGTGCGGACCATTACTGGGCACTCTAGATGATTGTTGAAGGGTTTGTGTTTCAACAGTCTCATCTGTTGCTTGTGGATGCTGGAGTAAAGCTGGATGTTTTGTTTGAAGATCAGTTCTGAATGCTCCTCGGCGATCAGTTACAGGTTCATAACGTCCAGATTGAGAATTATACAACTCTCTGCTGCTATGGGATGAGCCTTCTCTCCATGATGAACGAGTGAAATCATCAGCAGTCATTTCTTTCGGCCCATGATGGAGTGGTTTGGCTTGTGTGCCTTCTCTTGGTTGGGTAGGAACAGGTGCTGCGCTCTCTGCCAGGCCTGGTGAGGCTCTATCCACGGGGGGCAACGTAGCCCATGGCGATTTGGCCGGCGTCGCTGGAGCAACCGGTTTTGCAACGAGTGTAGGTTTTTCGTGGGAAGCTGGTTTCAAGACCAGGCCTCTGCCAGAAGCAAGCCCACTAGATCTTGGTGCCAACGACCTGGACGCAATAGAAAGTGGCGATTTCATTTTTGGCTGAGAATTTTGGACATTCGTAGATGAAGCGCTGTCTTGGATTGGTGCTGTGGGCTCGTCCAGGTGAGGTAGGGTAGTTTTAGTTCCATCGCCCCAGGTAATTGCTTCTGGTGCCCAATCGTCGTCGTCATCGTCAATATCGGCCCATTTGTTTGGTCCCTGAGTGTCGTCTTCATTTAAGCGACTAGCCATATGAATCCCATACTTCTTCAGTTCTTCGTCGGTGAATTTCTTAGGTTCAGGCGCTGTGAGCGGTCCATTGCCGTCAGTTCTAACATTCGTTAAAGGGTACTGTCGATTATGCAACACTCACGCCTGTTTTTGTTCCAAACAACATTGGGATCTGGAGCTGATGCAGGTTTTGCTCCATTGCTGATGGAGAGAGATTTTGGAGTCGCGTCTCGTGCGCCGCCTCCAGTTTTAGCAATGAGGCGAGGACGAGAAGATGTCAAGGAAGATGTCCCATGGGGCGGAGTACTTGAACCTGAGATAGGTTTGTCGATGGGCTTTACCGCGGCACCGCTGGGATTTGCCTTTGACGCAAGGAAGGTTTTGTTTACGGAAACCGCTTTGAAAGTTGTGGGCTTCTTTATTGAGGACGTAGATCGCCCGTGGCCTTTATCAGCATCTCTCTGTCTCGACCAGTCTGTTCGCGAGGCTTCGGTATCCGATCCACCGCTCACGCTGACATCTACAGAATTCAAATTTCCTTCTATGCCAATGATCGGGTTGTCGGAGGGCTCGGTGCTGTTCGAGACGGGAAGATCAGTCGTTCCAGACCGGTCATGACGGTGTAGTTCGCTAGGTTGGTCGACCTGATTATTCGCAATCTTCTGTCAGCTTCCGAGGATTTGCAAGTGAGAAGTGCCTGAGATTTGGGCATGGAATTCTGAAGTTTGTAAGGGAAGGTCATTTACAAGCTGTAAGTGAGATGGATCAGAGAGAGCAGCAGGATCATCGCCCGAAGGCTCTGTTGCCATCATCCGCTGCGATGGTTGCCGAGTACGCCGGGCGCAGAATGATGAACGCGGATTGTTGTCTTCGATGATCTCGAGCCGCAGCCACGTCTTTGCATATAGGCGCTGGAGTAGAAACTTGGAAAAAGATACCGTGAAGGAGCAGAAATCGTTGTAGGCGTTGGAGTAGAGACTAAGCGTATGAATACGTGATGGCTCAGATGTGGTTGCACAAGTGCCCGACGGATATAATCGCGGGAAAAGGTGTCCCTCAGTAGGTCCTCGATATGGACTATTGCAGTGCGGTATCGTCGCCCTCGCGCCAGTCACTGTGTCTCGGTTTTCTCGGACAGGCCAATGTTGGTAGGTAGTCAGGCCAGGTCATTCTGGTGAGGCAGAAGATGACTTGGCACTGGTATGTTTAGGAGCTACAGTCACCTGTTTTAGGCATAGCTCTTGGCTAAGGAACCGAGTTTCTAGACCTTCAGGGCCTGCACAGGTGACGTTGGTGGGGAAAGGGGCGGCCGACTCTCAGCCTCAGCGTGCGTGTCCCGGTAAAACTTTGGTCGCGTCAGGCATTATAGTGCATATACATGGCTCCCAGGGATTATTAAGCAAAGCTGAGCCAAGGGCGGAGCGTTACGTCGGAACGTACTAAAGCGTGACTGCCAGCTTTGCTTCTTTAATAAGAGGTCAAAGGTCCTTAGCTACTACAATGACTAGCTACATGTTATTTAAACTTGTATGCTAATTAGTCTAGAGAGTATCATTTTGCTGTAATTAGTTAGAAATAAGATCAGGACGTAACTCACAATGCCGTTACTATAGTATTTAGCAGTGCAAGAGCAGCTTGCCTTCCTGCTAAACCTTTGCTACTAGGACCTTTATTAGCAGGAGCAGTAGGAGCTTCCTACACAACAAGACCTCTAGTAGTAGCAAGACCTTTGTTTGTAGGACCTCTAGTAGCAAAGACCTCCGTCAGCAGTATTATAACTCATACAGCTTTGCGCTATCTATGGCTGGGTCTCTCCGCTACCATCGGACCTAGGAATAGCATTATTAAAGCGAGAGAGGGAATTGCTGACTACCGTATTATTTATATAATGAATTAAGATTCCATAACAAGAAGCACTCAGGATGATTAGTTCATGCCGCCGAAGTTTTCGTGAGCATCATGACCGTGTCTTCCAAGCAGTGCATTGATAGCAAAACCCGTTAGCAACATGAATTTGAGCAATAATGCCTTGAAACCGGATCAGGTATGCAAACTGGTCTAAATTAGTCGCTCACATAACATTCGAAGTAATTGTGTATGACACATGTGATTGAATTGAGAATATTATGAAACGGGATAATGCTGTAATACATTGCTTCGGCAGATCCAGATAGGATCAGTCTCTACCAGTGCTTGAATTCCGACTCAGGCCAACTCAGTCCGACTCAGTCCGACGCAGGTGCTGCAGGTGGTCCCTGATGATACTAATGGGCATTGTTCTTGTGATGACCTGAAAAGAACATAACTTCATTAGCGCCTTGGTAGATGTGGTAACTGGATCTGACAGGGCAACTTACGGAGATGGAAATAGTAGTTTTGGGCATAGCCTACGCCAACTAAGAAGACCAAGGCATGAATGAGGGCTATATCCGGTTAGTGGCTGCAACATACTGAATTATCACGGAAGGACAACTCACGCTGAACGGAGGTTTTTTTGCCGAAGTACTTGGCTTGATAACGACCGAGGAGACCTTTCGCCTGAGCCTCAGGAGCTGCTCCTCGTGGGAGCTTTTCGTAGAAACTGACGACACGCTGCATACGGAGCGCATCAGGAGCACCGCCAATTGCCTGCAAAAATTGACTATCAGTCCCTGCAACACTAATGAAATCCGACCAACATCCCCGCCAAACTGCCGAGGAAATCTGTAATTGAAGACAACATTCTCCATCAAATCCGACTTATCAGGTCTCGTTACCGAGGTAGGCTTGGTGTGAGATTCGTACCTTGGGCGAAGCAACCTGGAAGAATTGTTAGCGCAACAAGAGCAATGATCGGTAACCGGCGACGAACCTTGGGAGGAATGAGCGTTGAGAGTGCTCGGCGAGTGACAAAGCTCATTTTTTCGGTAGTAAGTAACAGGATTAGACGTTTAAATACACAGTTTTGATTTGTCGTCGCGGAGGACTGATGTTTCTTTCAAGATGCGCGCAGTGATACACCTCCTACTCGCTAAGGGTAGTTGTACCAAAAAGCGCTCGCCCGGTTAAATATCGGCATTATTCGGCCAATTAAGCCAAGCCGCGAAGCCTAACTTCCTCTGCATGAACTCTGAGCTTACAGGCCGGCCGTTACTAACCATCTAATATCATCATAATGGCTTCTCTACGAGGGCGATGTGCTGCAAGTCTATGGAGGACTAGGATGTCGCACCACTCAAATGAGACATTGACCTCTAGGCGCTTTCAAAGCTCGCTCACATCAGCCTCTGGAGTTCCTGTTGAAGTCATTCCTAACCAACCCAACTATGAAGTACCTGCCGACAAGGCTACCTCGTATGGCAATCAAATACTTCCGACCCGAGTTCAACAGCTAATTTGATGTACAGAACCTTTACTCCGGTTCCGACGCGAGTTCAGAATGGAAGCGAAGATGTATTGCCAGCCGCTATTCTCTCTGGCGCACCCATGGAGCTTCAGGCCCGAACTGTTCGGTATGTTTCCGTACCCGTTACGACTTAACTGCACTAACGTAGAACTAGGATTTACAAGGAATCTAAACCTGCGACTCAATCGGGAGATTACAGAACAGAACGATGGCGTATGGATTGGGACATCCTTCCTAAGGGTCATCGCTGGGAAAATCCTTTGATGGGGTGGCAGTCATCCGGAGACTTCATGCAAGGCACTCACGTCAACTTCAAATCAAAGGAAGACGCCATTCATTTTGCGGAGAAACAAGGCTACGAGTATTTCGTTCAAGAGCCTAATTCACGCAAATTCACCCCGAAAGCATATGCGAACAACTTCCTCTACTCGCCGAAGAAGCTTAAACATATTCGTACGAAGTAAAGAGGTCATGCCAGCAATGCCATCCATGTACACATATTCAATTACTGAAGCAATGCAATATCTGATCGACCTTCATTGAACATGAGCCAACAAGCTCGTCGTAGGTCGTAGCTGCAACTACCCGTTTGTAAGATGGGTAGTTTCTTCAAGTCATAGAATTACTGTAATCACATATCATCCACATATCTGGGAAAGGGATTAAATTAGACGCATTCGGGCGATATTTAAATTATGTATTACCATAAGGAACTTGTCACAATCATACGCCACTTCTTAAGCCCCAGTTCCCGTCTACAAATATCCTAACTCCGTTATCACAGAAGCTACGTCCGGTCAAAGCCAGTACTTCCTTGTCGTTACATAAATAACAATGACTCTGCAAAACGCGCTCAACGCCAGGCTCTGCTCTTATCTGCTGGCAGTTTGAAGAGACAGGTCGAAGAGACCATTCACAAATGTCTGCAAAAGCCGAACCACAGAGGTGGCTTAACTAATGGAGCCGCAAAACGAACGCGTTATCAGCCGGTGATCATAGGTTCGTGTGTGTCATCTGCAGAGGATGCTTGATGTTCTTGGACTTGTTTATCCCCTCGCAAACCTATGTCTAGGCTATCAGGGAGACTGATACATTTCTCACGGGCCGTGTTCTCTGCCCAGGCGCGCAACTTGACAAGATGACGAATGGCTGCATCACGCCTGGTAGACTGCTTCTCTAGTATGGCTTTGTTCACGCTATCAGCGGCAGCGCGACGTAGTTCAGGATCAAGAAGAGCTGCAAGTGGTGGCTCAAGCCCATCCGCAGGAAATAAAAGCAATGCCATAGTCTTTTCCAGGTCTTCCAGAAACTTGGGATTTGTGGGAGCTCGGGGTCCTAGCTGCTCTGTAGCAAAGGTAAGAGCAGGAGTGATGTCTCCAGCATTATTGCAAGCTCGTATCAACTCGACTAGCTGAAGCCTCAGGAGGGAAAAATGAAGTGCTTTGTCTTCATCTAAGATCTGTTACAGTCAGTTACTTGGTGATGACAGAGCTATAGAGCAGGTTGGCAAAGCAGGTGACAAAAGCAAAGATCATAAGATAGTGGTTGTGTCTCATCACAAGCTGCGAACAGCCTAAGCGTGGTGCATGTAATAACTCGTATTCTAATCATGTAACTTCCCAGATAGAAGAGCAGTACCTGCAAACTTACTTCTGGGTCAAGCTCGTTTACTGCCTCAATAGCGGCCTGAATGTTGCCCCTGTGAATATGGTTTTGGATTTCCTGCCGAGCTCGAATAGATGCGCCGTCTCGGTGGGGGGTCAGATTAGCCTCTGAAGAAAATTTGGCAGCCGCATTGGGGTATCCTTCCATCGTCAGATAGTCTAGGATCAAGGCGTTGATGTCGCTTCAGTACGTTAGCTAAGCTTCGTTGACAAACACTTGTGGTCGCTGTTATGAAGTTAAGACAAGGAAGTGCGTTTTCAGAGGTGTTAATGAACATTTTGTTCTCCGCATAGATTGCTAGGAGAGATTCCCATTTGATGTAATCATCATGAAACGCTTTCTCTGTGAAGAGACAGTGACAGGGGCATCTTACCTTTTGGGGGATTTGGTCTGTTCGACTCTGCTGTCAAATGCATGTCTGCTCGGCGCAGCCGTCGACGATGTGGACGTCTGGTGAGCAATTCTTAGTCGTCGATGATTCACACCTAGCAGAGCAGCTACAGGAGTCGCGTACCATCATGATTCATCCAGGGAATTCAGGACACTCAACGAGCCTGTGATAAGGTGCGAGGACAGTCGTTTCCCCAACTGGGTAAGGAGCCTTCAACGAGGTGAAGAAGCGCGCGCCCCGTTACATTGGTGGGATTGAAACAATTATGGTGCCTACTGCTGACCAGCAACAGTGTTGCACTAAGAGTTGTCAAGTGCGGCCAGGAGGTGTGGTGAACAAAAAAATAAAAAATAAAAATAAAAATAAAAAAAAGGGAAAAGACGAGTTGGGCCGACGAAAAGTCAAATCCTACCAATCTGCTCCACATCACCCCAGCTTGGTCAGCGTGGTGGCAAGCGAAAGAAGAAGGGGGCATCGAGAAGTGCTGGGGTCAGCCGCCTGTGTTAGCCGCCTGTGTTAACTGTTAATAGCAGTCTGGTCTGTAACGAACGGCCAGGTCCAAGCCGCCCTCATTACCCTGAGCCGGGTTTTAGCTTAGCACTTTGGCACTGAAGCCCCACGTGTTATCCCCACGGGCCCCGACTAGAACCTCAAACTGCGGAGAGGAAGTTCATGTGGAATTGTGCGTCGAAGTCTGGTAACGAAAGAAGCCGTGTCAAAGATCAAAGACGCATATGAAGCAACGCCCTTGTCTAGTTCGACCATTCGTTGTCGAGCCCATGATACCTGTGCCTCCACCATATAGACCTTCTCGAGAGTGAATCACCAACCGGACCACATTTGGTGCCGAGATTGGGAAGGGACATAGTGGTTCACCGCCCAAAACCTGAAGCTTGACGGACAGTTCTTTGACAAATTGTGGTGACAGGCGATCCTCACGTTGGACTGGGTGAGAAAATGTCAGAACTTGAAAGCCACATCACCATTCAAAAACGAGCATATTATTCTCCTCCATGGGCAGACGTAAGCATTATAGCTGTGGCTGGCAGTTCTGGTTCAGGCAAATCCACGCTATCTCAGGCCATCGTCAAGAAGCTTAATTTGCCTTGGGTTGTAATTCTGTCCATGGTTAGTTAAAATGTTATTACACACAGAATGCCTCGGCACTTTAGGTCGCACGAGTGAGTCTGGCTAATGCTTGAATAGGACTCATTCTACAAGACCTTGACACCGGAGCAGTCAAAATTAGCTTTTGACAATGAGTATGACTTTGATTCCCCCGATGTAGGTCCCTTTGAAGTATTCCCTCTGCCGTGACTCGTCTGAGTGGTGATCCTAACCTCACCAGGCCATAGACTTCGACGTCCTGGTCAACCGCTTACGAGATCTCAAAGCTGGGTAAATTCCATCATCAATTCAGTCATAGTGCCTCTGGAATCAGGCAGGCTGACACCCACTCACAGTAAACGGGCAGAGATTCCTGTCTATTCGTTCCAAAAGCATCAGCGACTAGAGCACACCAACTCAATCTATTCACCACATGTGCTCATCCTTGAAGGAATTTTTGCTTTATACGATCCTCGCGTCATTGAGTTAATAGATATGGGCGTTAGTGCCTACCCGTACCACCTATTTTGCAACAGTAACTGACCGTCTTCACAGATCTACTGTGAAGCTGATGGCGACACTTGTCTGTCAAGGAGAAGTATGGGTCCGCTCTGGAGGTTTTCAACTAGCTAGTATCTATCATCTGACAAGTGAATGTAGTTGTTCGCGACGTTCGTGAAAGAGGTAGAGACATTGAGGGCTGTATTAAACAGTGGTTTGGGTTTGTGAAACCTAATTTTGAAAAGGTAGGAAGCCTTGCCGCGTCCTAAACAACAGTGTAGTGTGTGCTAATTGCCTGAAACTAGTACGTCGAGCCTCAACGTAAAGTGGCTGATTTGATCGTCCCTCGAGGCATCGAAAATCGGGTGGCTCTCGGTATGTCTTTGTTTATCTATGTTCTTCGAAGCCTTCCTAACAATCGAGATTATAGACATGATGGTACAGTTTATCGAGAGGAAACTTTTTGAGAAGTCCATTCATCACCGTGAAGCCCTGTCTAGACTAGAAGCTTCCTGCAAGGGTCAACCGCTTTCAGACATGGTTGTTCTTTTGGACGATACTCCACAGCTGAAGTTCATGAACACAATCTTACAAGACATTGATACATCAGCAGAAGACTTCATCTTCTACTTTGATCGTCTGGCAGCATTAATTATTGAGCAGTATGTATTAAGCACTAACATATGCAAAAGACGTGATAATGAGTGGCTGACACGGAAGCAGGGCGTTGAACAACGTCCAATTCACTTCCATGACAATTGAAACCCCACAGGGACATCGATACCAAGGACTAAAACCAAAAGGAGAAGTCAGTGCTGTGATTGTGCTTCGAGGTGGCTCTGCGTTTGAGCCTGCCCTAAGAAAGACCATACCCGACTGTCGCACCGGGCGGTTGCTTATCCAGTCCGATTTTTCAACCGGCGAGCCTGAACTTCACTACCTACGTCTGCCAGAAGACATTCATACACACGAAAGTGTTTTGCTGCTAGACACACAGATGGCGAGCGGAGGGGCCGCGTTGATGGCAGTGCAGGTCTTGGTTGATCACGGCGTATCTTTGGAGAGAATCGTGCTGGCAACATACTCTGCTGGACGTGCCGGGCTTCACAGGCTCACAACCGTGTTTCCCGAGATTACAGTAGTCGTTTGCAATATCCTTCAAGATCAAGAACAGCGCTGGGTTGAGAAGAGATATTTCAGATGCTAAGATTAGTGGTAAATGTGTTGTCTTCGGTATTTTCCTGTTTATCATTGAAATTATAGCAGCCACCCGCGGCAGGGACGATTTGCCTTCCTGTTTCCAGATCCATGCCTGAAATAACTATTCTTGGCATACGTGCGGGCGACGCATTCTACTTGTTGTTTACATCCCGCCAACCTAGGAGGTAATTAGTTGTTTTAACATTAATTTTGCGCACAATGACGAATGCATTAACCATCTGAGTATCTTCCGCTTCGACAGCTCAAGCGATACCTCGTTGAATACAATCCCGGCTTGAAACGCCCTCTTTTCAAATTGGTGGTGAAAAAAAAAAAATTTCGCTCAAGAAGCTGCGCCAAGAGCGCTGTCTGCATGACCACTGCTCGGTACCTATAGTTGAATAATAAAAGTCAATGACATCGTTGGTACTGCGGATATGCCGGCAACATTGCTTTTAGGGCGTCATTTGATTGTGGAACCACAGCTTTGCTGGTTACCAGCACCTTCCGTGCCTAGGTACGTACCTATGACGCCACTCGATAACCTTGGAAGGTATGTACACGTCCGATCTGGTAATACACTCGTCTCTATCCACCATCTACGTTCATTTTCCTGTCATCTTTCCTCTTGAATGCGCGCATGAGATAACAGCCAGGGAAGACAATATTGATTACAATTATCAAATCTCCTCTTCGTCAATTTCTGGCTGCGCTGATTGATATTCAACTGGCCAATGAATAATTGTTTGACCTTGTTTTCAGCCAATATGCAGTCACGCTTGTTTCTTCGAACTACCCAGAGTGCAAATAACGCCTTTCATTGTCATTCGTCCGGTTTCGCATACTCAAAAAGGGTGCATTTGCCTGGCTGTTTTTATACGATCGCACCACGAATTCGACATGGCACAAACTTCGGATCGCGCGCCAACGATCTAGGATACCAGCACAAATTCAATGGAACATTTCAACATCGCTACATTTCGGGGAAGCCACTACCCCAAGTCAATTCGTGGGTGCTCAACTTTTGCTATAGAGCCGGTGCTTGGCTGGGAATATCAGTGGCTGTACTTGGGCTAGGGGTTGTCGCCTTCTTCCTTTACGACGCTTCGACATACATCCAAGATGGAGACAGGAGCGATATTAACGTTTCAGAACTTGCCCTGCAGCCACGACGAGGCGGACCCAAAAATCTCCCTATAGCAGAAGTCTTTATAGATGATGAGGACTGTGATGCCAAGAGGCGAACGAAAGACAAGCCAAAACTTGTTATACTAGGTGGAGGCTGGGGGGGTGTTGCTCTGGTGAAAAGCTTAAACCCGGATGACTACCATGTGACGGTAATATCGCCTGCCAACTACTTCTTGTTCACACCGATGCTACCATCAGCAACGGTAGGCACCCTGGAATTTCGGTCCCTTGTTGAGCCTATTCGTCGCATTCTCAGTAGAGTTAACGGTCACTTCATCCGGGCTGAGGCGGAAGATGTCCATTTTTCAGAGAAGTTAGTTGAAGTATCCCAGCTCGATAGTAAAGGTAAAGAAGTTCGATTCTATGTCCCATATGACAAGCTGGTCATTGCTGTGGGATCTACTACCAACCCACACGGTGTCAAGGGACTCGAACACGCTTTTTTTCTGAAGAACATCAATGACGCAAGGAAGATTCGTAACCAAGTTATTCGTAATCTTGAAGTTGCGTGCTTGCCGACAACAACAGATGAGGAACGCAGACGGCTTCTATCATTCGTTATCAGCGGAGGTGGGCCTACAGGCGTTGAATTCGCTGCGGAGGTGTTCGATCTTTTGAACGAAGACTTAACGAGATATTTCCCAAAGCTATTGAGAAATGAAATATCGGTTCATTTGATTCAAAGCCGGAGCCACATTCTCAACACATATGATGAGACTGTTTCGAAGTATGCTGAAGATCGATTCGCCAGAGACCAAGTTGAGGTCTTGACAAATTCTAGAGTGAAAGAGGTCTGTTCCGACAGGATTGTTTTCACTCAAAAGCAAGATGATGGAAGTCTCGTCACGAAAGAGCTTCCAGCTGGGTTTGTCCTATGGTCCACCGGGGTTTCACAGACTGCACTCACCCAGAAATTAGCTCAAAAACTGGGCAACGCCCAGACAAACCGACATGCCCTCGAAACAGACACTCATCTCAGACTGAATGGAACTCCCCTTGGCGACGTATATGCCATTGGAGACTGTGCTACTGTCCAGAATAACATCGCCGATCACATCATAACTTTCCTCCGCGCTCTGGCCTGGAAGCATGGCCAAGATCCAGAAACACTTCAGCTGCGTTTCAAGGATTGGCGTGAGGTTGCTAACGATGTTAAAAAGCGCTTTCCACAGTCTGTAAGCCACCTAAAACGGCTTGACAAACTTTTTGCAGAATTTGACAAAGATCAATCGGGTACTTTGGATTTCGGAGAGCTTCGAGAGCTTCTGAATCAGATTGACAGCAAGCTAACTTCCCTTCCTGCTACGGCTCAAAGAGCACACCAGCAAGGATACTACTTGGCACACAAGTTCAACAAGCTGGCACATTTGTCTGGGGGCTTGTCAATTAATGACATCCGTGACGGAGACCTTGACGCCGCAGCCTACAAGGCCTTCGAATACCATCATCTGGGCAGCCTTGCATATATTGGCAATTCTGCCGTGTTTGAACTTGGCGAAGGTTGGACCATCGCCGGTGGTCTTTGGGCTGTCTATGCTTGGAGGTCTGTTTACTTCGCGCAGAGTGTAAGCTTTCGCACGAGATGTTTGATGGCTATGGACTGGGCGAAGCGAGGTTTGTTTGGGAGAGGTACGTTATGGTCTTATATCAAACGCGCATACAGCTCTGATGACAAATTACTAACCCCCTTCATAGATCTCATGAGCCTATAATGAGTTACAAAGAAAAAGAGGCGTTGCTTTTGTCGACCCTGTGCAGGAGGTATTAGCGATGTATTTATTGACTGTCAGCTTCTTTGTAATTACAATTTAGACTTATGCCTGTCATTTACACCTGAGAATTTTTCACCTACAAATGAACATACTAAAGGAAAAGGAATAGAGAAGGGTTGAAAGTGGGTGTCTTTACAAGCTCGGTTTGTCGATTGAGCCGAGGGTGGGCTTTCCAAGAAATCGAGGTTGGTTGTGATAAAAAAGCTTTAAACCGCAATAATTTACAAAACAAAATCTTTGTGAGTCCATTTCTCCGTCGTTTTACGCTTTGCAAGCTTCTTGAAGGGAATATGCCGCCTACTCTCTACCTTGCCTCTCACAAGCATACTGCGGTACCGATCTTTGAGTAAGTTGCCTTCAGGTTTCAAACGCCGAAGAGAATCCTCTAACTCATCAGGGAGCACCAGTTCCAAGTCCTTCTCCGGTAATTTAAATTTTCCAAGTTGTTTTCTTCTGAGCTTCAGGTCATTGGCTTCATCCTCCGTGTCAGAGTTAAAAGTGTCCCTGAGAAGCTTTTGTTGCTCCCGTTCTTCGATTTCATCCGCAATTTCTTTAATTCGTTCCGCTTCACGTCTCCTAGCTTTCATGGCCGCCTTTTGCTTTGCAAGAGACTCTTCTGCTTTTCTTCGCTTGATGCGATTCCTCTGAGCTTGAGTTTTGCGACGAGGTTGTTTTACATTTGGCCGTTCGTCCTCTACACCACTTTGGAAACCTTCCCATTCAGAATCTTCTTCCCATTCCGACATGTTTGCTCGTTCTTCAGCGGCCTCAGCCTCAGCAGCGGACCGCGCGGCCGCTTCCCGCTTCTCGCGCTCGGCTTCTTCAGCACGGACCCGCTCCCTTTCGGAGTCTAATGCTTTGGCACTTTCTTCCGCGAGTCGGTTCTCATAGTCTGTGGCCAACGGATTATAACTGAAACCACCGCCTGGCTTTGGAATTGCAGGCACTTCTTTCCCGCTCGCTGCTAGAGATATGGGTTTTTGTTTCATAGACTTTGGCAATTTCGCAGACTCAGGGGTAGGCAGAAAGTCATTCAACTCAGTAACCTGTTTCGATGGTGCTTGTTCCCAAACATCATAGGTTGCGTCCCTGGTCTCAATGATGACACTGTGGTGACCATCGGCAACTTTTCTCAACCGGGTGAGTTCCTTATGCGGAACCCAATTAATTCGCTGTCGTTTCACTGGAAGAAGGCCATCCGGTTTTCCCTCTCCTGAGCGCTTTCGCATTGAAACAGCTGGAATGGCAGATCGCTTTGCTAGAATTTCGTCTGCTTTGAGACCTTTCTTGACTCGTTTTGGGAGATTTTTGGACGCTGCAGGGTCGCCATGGATATCGATGGTAAATAGTTCTGACGAAATCTTTTCCCGTATTACACCACTTAAGCAATGTGTTAGCCCTTGAGTGACCCTGAGTAGAAGAAATCATGCATACCCTTGTATAACTTCCTCATTCAACTCCTCCAAGCCTCGTTCTACCTCAGTCACATCGACATTTTTCCGCCATGCCTTTTTTCCTTTCCTTGAAGGTTGTTCAAACTGCCTTGGGGGCCCCACTGAGGCAGAGGACTTAGACTGAATCATTGGCATGCTTGAGGTATCTTTGAAAAATTGTGCCGAGACTAATTTTTTTAGAGTTGAAAATGTTATAGATTTAAACAATGAGTCTGGATATTCTTCGAAGATTGTTCGCTCGATGGTGGGGTCCTCAAAAAAACAATTTTTTGTGGAGTAAAAGCCAGCCGATACGCTGGGATGTACCTAGGTATGTACGCTGCAGCCTAACACCCCTGAGGCGCAGTTTTTCAGACCTGCACGTGCTCGACTGGCTGCTCATTGAATCGCCCTACATATCGTGGCATGACAACACGACCTGAGAGACAGTTTTGCCAGCGATCCTGAGCCAATTTGCATTTCCGCATCTGTTTAATCATCTCGCATTTTCGTAACGGTAGTACGCGCGCCTTCTTGAACGGCCGTCTGATTATCCGGCTTAAACTTATCGCTTCTCTATAAATACTCGGAGGGCAGCATAGTTGCCCGTCTGTGTTGGGTCTACGAGCCACTGTCGACCACCGTAGCGACCACCAATAACGATTGAAGTCGGATATTCGAGCGCTGTAACAATAGATACGCATCAAGTGGATAATCATTATGGCGCAAGCGGCAGGCTCGTACAACAACCCCTTGAAGAAGTTCAAGTAGGTCAATCCTATCTTGGCGCCACGACGAGTCTAACCTTTGCTGCTTGTAGACTGGTTTTTCTGGGCGAGCAAAGCGGTACGATCAACAGGCTTCCACTCCACATCATGTCCCGGCTAACTGTCTACTCAAGTGGGAAAAACGTCTCTTATCACTCGATTTATGTACGATTCGTTTGACAATATGTACCAAGCGACAATCGGCATCGACTTTCTGTCCAAGGTGCGCAAGGTCTGGTTCCGTTAAGGTTTCCGTCTAATCTTCCTTATATAGACAATGTATCTCGAAGACAGAACAGTAAGATTACAATTGTGGGATACAGCAGGCCAGGAAAGATTTCGAAGCCTGATTCCTTCCTACATTCGAGACTCGAGTGTAGCTGTTGTTGTATACGATGTTTCCAGTATGGCACTTATCCTTATGTCACTAAATAATCTTCATATCTCAGTAACTAACAATCGACAGATGCGAAGTCCTTTCAGAATACCAAAAAATGGATTGACGATGTCCGAGCGGAAAGAGGCAATGATGTCATCATTGTTCTGGTTGGCAACAAGACGGACTTGAACGAGAAGCGTGAAGTAACTACACAACAGGGCGAAGATGAAGCAAAGAAGAACAACTTGATGTTTATGGAAACCAGTGCGAAGCTAGGACACAACGTCAAGAACCTTTTTAAGCGGATAGCGCAGGCATTGCCCGGAATGGAAGGCACCGATGCTGCAGCACAAGCATCGAGTCAAAGTAAGAACGCCTTCTTAGCTTTCCCCCCTTCTTTCATTTTTAGTTCGAGTTCTCACTAATAAACTCATACCCAGTGATTGATGTGAAAACAAATACCGCACAGGCTCCCCAGGAAGGGTGTTCATGTTAAACACCCAGCTCAGGCTTCCAACTTTCGGAACGCCTACCGATGTCACGATATATCATCATAGGTTTCGCTCAGAGGGACGTGCAAAGAAAATAGTATGAACGTTGAATGGACAAAGGCACTGGTGCGACTTGTGTTGCAGCATACAGACGGAGTTTCTAGTTGTTGATTTCTCATACGGCGGAGAGGCAGGAAGTCAAGCCAACAGTGCAGAGGGCCCTAATCTGACTTGTAATGGAAATGCATGGATTTCAGCTGACACGCTGTATGAGGTTTTGGTGAATTGACCTGCGTCTACTTGTTTAATCTTTCATTTTAGTGCCCAAGAATTGGCATTCCACTGTGAATGCATTTGGTCATATGCAGACAAATGCCGGATCGCTTATTCTCCAGTAACTTAAACAAAGCAACGCACTAATGGTATCGAATAAAAGCTGTAATTCCTTTACTTAATATCTATCAATGATGAATTTTTCTCCCCATATTAGTGCCAAGCACTGCATGAGGTAACCATGATAAACACTATATGCTTAGTCTGTGCACTGACTAAAGAACCATAATATACCATAAAAAAACCATACAAGAACCATGATAAAATTCAGGTCTAGGACTGCAGAGGTAGCACGCCCGCTTACTTAATATCTATAAAGTTAAATTTGACGCTTACTTTTACCTGCTGAATTTAGTAAATCGATGTCTTATCTACCAACGTAAGTTGTACTTTGAGAAAAAAAAACGAACGGTCAAGCAAGTGGACAAGGCTGGGGAGACTGGAAGCAACTAGGCGTTGCTTTTGTTAGATTTGCCAGGCCTTTGATGGAAAGTCAGGTAACAAGAATGTTACTGTTTATATGTGAAAGACGAGCCCAAGTCGAATGCTGAGTAAGCTAAAATCAACGTCATGCCAGCCAATGATCGTAAAGAATAAGGTTAGATGGTGGAGTCGTTCGACCCCTGGTGTTATGACTCTGTTTCCCAGTCCGTAGCTTCCGCTACGGGCTTATCAAACCTGCTGAAGCATTCTTGTTATTCTGCTACACGCTCGTCTACACCGCACTTTATTGTGCATTCCTGGAACTATGTCGAAGTTTACGAGGTTGTTTCTAAGGGCACCAAGGCCACAGGTGAGCACCCGCATATATGCCTCAGTTGCTGACCCCAATTTGATGCTAATAGCCCGCAGAGTCTTTTCGGCTTGGTCAGTCTTCAGACTGGCACAGAGCTTATATCATTGGCGCTTGTCTTTAACAAAGTTACTGGAGTGTACGGCTTGCTGGCGATCTTGACTGGCTATCAACTGTCACTTCTTCAGTTCTCGACATACGTGTACTCGATCGGGATTCTTGGTTTGCTCGTTTATCTTATTCCCCATATTCGACGACAAAGTCCATTCGAATGCTTAGCATTGGCATGGCTTTATTTCCTCGACACCGCGATAAATGGAGCGTATACGGCTGCCTTCGGGCTCGATTGGTATTTTGCTAGCATGAGCTCAGGAGCGGAATCAAAATCCATTTCTTTACCGAATATTGTGGTAGAGAGCTTTGAGGGTCTGCGTCGCAAGAGTGCCGTTCATGAAACGGCTATGCCCCAGGAAACGGCGACAAGCATGATTTTGATCGTCGGACTTACACTTATTCGAGTGTATTTCACAGTCATTGTGATGGCATTTGCGCGACAAATCCTACAGAAATACATGCAGTTGATGATGCTGGAAGGACCGGGAGTAGATGAACGCGAAGGACCCTTTGCTATCGATCTTCCAGATGGTGATGGGCGAAAGGGCAAATTAGGTCGCTTGATGGTGTCTTTCGGGAGAGGCTACTGGATGGACCTTCCTGGCCTAGAGACTTGGGAGAGAAATGTGCAACGAAACTCACCCACCAGTGGGTCTTTCGCTGCAGAGGTATGATAACTAACTCTTATTGTACATGTGTTCTTCAAGTCAGCAGACAAAGGTGTCGTTCACGCGACGCGAATTGCACCATACACATCTTATGGATATCATGTGTTCATAGCAGGGGTGCAAACACAGGAATGGGTCGTCAATATGCGGCAACAATTCGTATACGGAGTTCTTGGTTACAGGGTTATGATTCCACTATGGACTACTAATAATAATTACTGCAGTTGGTTTTTTGAATTCTAGCACTGGAGTACTGAGATGCTAGGTGAAATATAGACGTCCAATCACATGGCAAAGTCGCGCTGCGAAATTTGGAATGGGCATTAAATTGGATGTGTTGTTGTAGTCGTTCTGGAAGTGAACCAACGGCGACAAAGAAAAGACGAAAAATTCAAGCCTTGCGGTCAGTGTCAACCTCGGAAATTTGACGGTTATTGAAACATGGCAATGGGCGTTCAGCAAAGTAAGCCCTAGTGATAAGATACTTAAGTCCCATTGCGGAATACTGCTTCATGGGAACTGGAATTAGAAAGCCGGGTTCTTTACTGTACTACGACCGTAGTGCACTGCATTGTATAACCGGCTTGACAGCTGCATAATCGAAAGTGCACGAAGTGCCATGGCATATTTACATCAACGCGAGAATCCATCCACATGCCGGTCACTTTGTGGTTAGAACTCTTAGCCGGGAGTCGGTCATCGGTCTGTCGGGTGGCGGAAGTCGGTCTGTCAGAAAGATATTGAGGGGCGATGGCGACATTGTGATGTTGTTCCAAATCTCCCATGTGCTCCATACCTTAGGTATCTAGGTACCTAGCAGAGAGGTTGCAGAGAAGTGCAGCAGACCGCCGCAAATCTGGCAAGACAAATTTGTAATGAGCGATCTCGCAATCGTCCCAGAGCCTGCCTCCAACGCTAGTGATCACGCAATCCTGGGAAAAATGACTAACTCTGCGGGGAATCCGGGTGGTCAGCCCCGCGAAGAGTCTATTCAGTCAATGGCCCCACGGTGGGAAGCTTTCAGATAGGACTTTGTGACGCCATTTTTCTGGATCACTAGCGTGATGGCCATCAACTCAGGTACTCGAGATATGCTAGGCTCGCCGCAAACGCTCATGTACCTCGGGTGCTGTAGCTCCAGTGGTTAGGGTTGTTTGTCATTGTTGACAGAGCCGCTCCGAACAGCTGCCGCCCCCGGGGAATTTTTTTTTTAATCATCTTCTCCCGCCCAAGTTTACAATGTCGTTTCTCTTCCGGCCAAGTCAACGACCCATCGACGACAAAATGGAAGCGACTCATCATATATCCACACCAGGAGAGGCCGGTTAGTTAAATAACCCCCAGCAATCTAATGGTCCACCGCTCACTGATGCTTTGTCTGGCTGGCTATGTTGAATTGATTCTGTGTGCTCTAACCATGCTAATGCGATAAGTCTGCAGTGGCCCGGATTGCCTACCTTTCGAGCGATGTTGTCGTATCCGTTCAGCCGTCATTGGCTACCGAGTCAGAATTCTCTGCTCATCTGAAGCGATATGCCAGTTGCAAAGACCGTGGCTTGGTTGCTTCCTCGATTGATGCCGTGCCTGTTGTAAGTAGTACCTCGACATTTGCCTGCCAAAGCTTGAATGAAGGATCTTAACAAGGATCAAGGTGCAATCTGTCCGCCACAATGCCGATCCACTGCTCTCGGTGTACACACCTATTCGCAACGGCAAACTCGTGTCGGTTACGGCTCCCTCAACCATTCTCCTACCTGCTGTCTCTCACTTGTACAAGTTGGCCAATTACCCTGTGGTATTACATATATCACTGGAGCCGGAGAGACACCCCGACTACTCATCCATCACCGCCATCCGAAATGCTGGCTGGACGTTTTTGCAGTCCGAATCCCTACAGGAAGCCCAAGATATGGCTCTTACGGCGCATGCAGTGGCCATCCGAACTGGAAAAGGCGTAGTGCATTTCTACGCTGCTCAAACTTGTATTGATGACAAGCCGATCTCGATTGAAGACGAAAAAGTAGTGCGGGATGTTTTAGACATTGAAAGTGTCCGTCGGTTCCAAGCTGGCTCAGTCTCCGCAACCAACATTTACGCGGATGACGGACATATGGCCGTATCCTCGGATCATCCCGAAACGGTTTTGAATGGGGATGAGAATAAGCCCACCACCCTGCAGTCTCATCCTAGCGCAAATGCTTCCCAAGCGACCTCAGCTGGTACCTCAATGAAGTCCAGTGAAGCATCCACTCCAGTGGCCCCGTCTTCTGCCGCAACAACAGTTGAAGCGATGCCCCCCCAAATCACCTCAGAAGATATCTATGTCTGTGCAACAAGAGTCTGGTCCCAAATGAAGGCAGCACTTGGCAGGGAGTACTCCGCCTTCGAGTACACTGGTCCAGCAAAGGCTGATAGCTGTCTACTCATATTTGGTTCTGATACTGGTTCTTTTGCCGAGACACTTGACGCTGCTAAACCAGATGATATTTATGCCAATGTTGGCCTCCTCACACCACGTTTGTATCGACCATGGATGGGGTCGAAGCTAGTTGAATCAATCCCCAAGTCAGTGAAGAAGGTGGCTGTTTTGGAACAAATTCAGAGGGCAACTACGAAATGGGGCCCGCTTCTGATTGATGTTCTGTCATCTCTGAATCGTGGCCCTGACGGTGTTGATACAGTCATCGGATATCAACTGGGCTATATAGCTCCGGAGACAATGACGCAGGCCCTCAGGGGTATTTTCCAAAATCTCACTTCCAAGAACCCCGTCCAAAATCTAGAAGTGGGCACAAAATTGGTGCGGGAACAGCCAAATGCTTATGAACTGGGTGCACCACCGCTCGAGACGGCGTACTCGAAAATATTAGACCAGGTTTTCGGCAAGAGATTACACGTTGCAAATGCAATCGAGTCGCAAAATGTTGGTATCTCTCAATCTATATCTGCGAGCCCAGAATTCGGGTTCGGGTCTCTTCTAGCCCGCATAGATCATCGAAATAAATTCGTGTCCAAGGTCAAGGATTCTGCCGGCAGCAGTCGATTCAACTCAGAGAAACCCAAGAGCTTGTTGGCTCGATGGTCTTTGCATTCAGTTGGTCTGGCCGAGACAAATGAAATCTACGATGAACTGATTTCGAGCTTAGAAGCTGATGGCTCAGCTGTAGCCAAGGAATTGCTTGCTAGCAGTGCCTTGTTTAAAAAGGAGTCCTTGTGGTTGATAGGCTCTGATGCGTGGGCATATGACCTAGGAAACTCTGGTGTACACCATGTTCTCTCGTCCGGGAAAAATGTCAACATGCTTGTCATTGACTCCACACCTTACTCTGACAAAGCAGCTGCTGATTCTAACCGGAGGAAAAAGGATATTGGGCTGTACGCCATGAACTTCGGCAACGTTTACGTGGCTTCTACTGCAGTTTACAGCTCATACACGCAAGTGCTACAGGCTTTGATGGAGGCCGATAAATTTAATGGCCCTTCAGTTGTCTTGGCCTACTTACCATACTTCGGCGAGACTGACTCACCTCTTACTGTCCTTCAAGAGACCAAAAAAGCGGTCGATGCAGGATACTGGCCGCTTTACAGATGGAATCCTGAAAATGAGATCAAAGGCGAACCGAACTTTTCATTGGACTCAGAACTTGTGAAGCAAGAACTCAAGTCCTTCTTAGCTCGAGATAATCAGCTAACTCAGCTCATGAAGAAGGAACCCAATTTTGCTGCAAGCTTGGCAAAGGATTTCGGCACCGAAGTGCGTGCCCAGCAGAAGAGGAAGGCAAAAGATGCGTACAACTGTCTACTAGAAGGTCTTCTTGGCGCCCCTCTGACTATCCTTTTTGCATCCGATAACGGCAATGCTGCATCCCTCGCTAAACGTCTGGGCAATCGTGGGCGAGCGCGTGGTTTGAAGACGACAGTCATGGCCATGGAAGATTACCCTGTGGAGGAGCTTCCTCGGGAGGAGAACATTGTATTTGTGACATCCACAGCCGGTCAAGGAGAGTTCCCTCAAAATGGTCTAGCCTTTTGGGATGGACTCAAAGGCAACACAGACCTTGACCTTGCAGGAATCAACTTCTCTGTGTTTGGTCTGGGTGATAGGCACTACTGGCCGCGCAAGGAGGACAGAATATATTACAATAAGCCAGCCAAAGATCTTGATAGAGTGTTAGGAAACTTAGGCGGCAAGCGATTCGTGGATGTCGGTTTGGGCGACGATCAAGACCCTGATGGGTACCAGACCGGGTATCAAGAATGGGAGCCGAAGGTCTGGCAAGCGCTGGGTGTTGACAAAGTCGAGGGTTTGCCAGAAGAGCCACCACCCATCACGAACGAAGATATCAAATTGGCATCAAACTACCTACGAGGTACTATCTTGGAGGGCCTGAGAGACACGTCCACTGGAGCCATCTCCGCATCCGATCAGCAACTCACCAAATTCCACGGGACTTATATGCAAGATGATAGAGACGTTCGTGACGAAAGGAAAGCTCAAGGCCTCGAACCAGCTTACTCGTTCATGATTCGCTGCAGACTCCCTGGAGGTGTCGCTACTCCTAAACAATGGGTTCAGATGGACGACATCAGCACCTCATTGGGAAATGAAACCATGAAACTCACCACCAGACAAACCTTCCAATTCCATGGCGTTATCAAGGGAAAACTCAAGCCGGCTATGCAAGCCATTAATCGAGCACTCATGACCACAATTGCCGCTTGCGGTGATGTAAATCGAAATGTGATGTGTAGTTCCTTACCAACCCAGTCACGCTATCACAAGCAGGTGCACGCCTGTTCTCAAAAGATCAGCGATCATCTGCTGCCATCTACCAACGCTTACCATGAGATATGGCTCACGGATGACAATGACCAGAAGACGCAGGTCGCTGGCGACGCCATACAAGACTTTGAGCCACTGTACGGACCGACGTATCTGCCCCGGAAATTTAAGATAACAATTGCGATACCGCCGCACAACGACACCGATGTGTATGCTCATGATATTGGTTTAATTGCAATCAAAGGCAAGGATGGGAACCTCGATGGATTTAATGTTCTAGCAGGTGGCGGCATGGGAGCGACTCACAACAACAAGAAGACGTATCCCCAGACTGGGCGCATGATGGGATTTTGCAAGGCAGATGAAGTTCACATTGCTTGCGAAAAGATTATGCTCGTTCAACGAGATCACGGCGACCGCAAAAACCGCAAGCATGCCCGACTCAAGTACACGATTGATGATATGGGTGTTGAAACTTTCCGCGAAAAAGTAGAAGAGCTTTGGGGCAAGCGTTTCGATAAGGAGCGGCCCTTTGAGTTCAAGAGCAACATCGATACCTTTGGTTGGCAAAAAGATGAAACTGGCCTGAATCATTTCACTTTCTTCATTGAGAATGGCCGCATCGAAGACACGCCGGAGTTCCAGATGAAGACAGGTCTGCGAGAAATTGCCAAAGTTCACAAAGGCGAGTTCCGCCTAACAGGCAACCAGCATCTCATTATGAGCAATGTCGCAGACAAGGATGTTCCTGCAATGAAAGCGCTTATGAAGAAATACAAGCTGGACAATGTCCAGTTCTCGGGTCTCCGTCTAAGCTCTTCTGCCTGCGTCGCCTTCCCTACGTGCGGACTTGCCATGGCCGAGTCAGAGCGGTACCTCCCAGTCCTCATCTCGAAGCTGGAAGCATGCTTGGAAGAGAACGGCCTGCGGCAGGATTCCATAGTCATGCGCATGACCGGCTGTCCAAATGGTTGTGCCAGGCCATGGCTCGCAGAGGTGGCTTTTGTCGGCAAGGCCTACGGCGCCTACAACATGTACCTCGGCGGCGGGTACCACGGACAGCGCCTGAACAAGCTCTACCGCTCCAGCATCAAGGAGGAAGAAATCCTGGCCATCATGAAGCCGCTTCTCAAGCGATATGCTCTCGAGAGAGAGGACAACGAGAAGTTTGGAGACTTTTGCGTTCGTGCCGGCATCATCCAAGCCACTACCGATGGCCAAGATTTCCACGATAATGTGAGTTCACGCGGGACCAGACACACGTACACTTTTCTATTTCAGAACCTAGCTTACTGACTACGTTACCACAGGTTGCTGAAGAAGACATACAAGAGGACTGACCTATATAGCTATTTTGGATATAGTGTAGATGGAAGAGGACGCATCTGTGTATTGTGGAACAATTTCTTTGGGTGTTTTGTAGGATTTCAAAGTATGGGTCACTGTTCAGCGTCATTCATGAAAAAAAAAAATCAAAAATCAAAAATCAAAACAGGGCAAAAAATTGATAATGGTTCAGATCACTCTTTGCAACACACTTGTATGTAATTCAGAATTTGGGTAAATGCCCTCTCAAGTTTCGGAAGTACCATATGTGTAAATAGCAATGAAATTCTGTCGTATTAGGCCTAAGTATCAATGCTAAAACGCCATGTCTGGCCTATTTTGTGGTCATTGAATTTCGTAACCACCAAATATGATTTGGGAGACCAACTTCCAGCAGAATCAAATCAAAACGCCCGCGAATTGCGAATCCGATTTCCCGCATCATCGATAGACCAACATCTGACTTCATGACCAAAGCGTCCGTGTATATTCACATATACATAACACAAATAAGCAGAAATAGCTGCCATAACCGATATGGCTGTCCAAGAAATGCCGTTGCTCAGCTTTTGAGGTTGCTGAGGCTGCTTCCCACGCTGCTTCCCACGCTGCTGACCTTTTCGCTTACTTTGCTTCCGAAGTTGTTTATCCAAGGTGGCATCTTGAAATTCATTCGCACACGGCCCTCAACAATAAGATTGACGGTATTGATGACAGCGAATGCCGTGGAGCCAATCGCGCGAAACATAGCCAAGGATGCAACGCTCCATAGAATGAAGCGGAGATAAACGTTGTCACCGATTCCTTTGCTGCTGTATATTTCCGACATCGACATGGCAAGTATGCCATTAGTGATCATCCAAATAACCACCATGTACGTTCGTACGCTTTTGTAGTAGTCTTCTTGCATCTGCGCCTCGCTGATGGGGGTTGCCGGAACAACAAGCCGGTCGCGTAGATTACGCAACGCCTCGTCATAACCACTGTCGATATCGAGCTGTTCACTCGGCATTTCCAATTCGACGGTTTGACCCTTCCCTACAGCACCACCCAGATCGGTTTTCATGACATTGTCTCCTTTCGTTCCCCAAGTTACATCATGCGTGTTGCAGAAAGCGTACACCTGTAAGGTGCAAATGTAACTTGGCAGGAGCAGAAAGTACTGTGCCGATGACGTGAACATGTGCCATGGGTCCAAATAGAGGAACGACATGACGAAATAAAGTCCAAGCGTTGAGGCCAAGGAGACAATCATGTTTGTGAAAACATTATTGCCTATTCCTAGGTCCTGGCTCTTGTTTGACAGCTGTCTTATAACAATGTAAATGCAGGCGAAAGAGGTGTATAACATGATGACGCTGTATACAATCATGCTAGTCATGTATAGTTTTTTTGCTCCCTGTGGTCTGTTTCCGAGAGATAATATGAACTGGGTCGCAATCAACAATATACACGTATATTTCAAGATGTAGAATATGACGCTTCCGATATTGTGCCCGAATGGGTCAACTGTTGGTTCTGTGAGACCTCCAGCGATGAAGTAGAACGTGAGGTAAAAGTTGGCGAGGGAAAAGTACGTGAAGAGAAGCTGAATAAACTGATATACGAATTCAACGTATAGCAGGATCTTGCGTATAATGGTGTGATCGGTGGCGAGAATCTGACGAAACTGTACCAAGGAGTATACGGCCGCGAAGAATGCGCCGTTCAACCAACGTCTTCTCTGGGAAATAAATTCAGGGACGGCATCTATAATCCAGGTCAATAAGATTCTTCTCTCCGGGCAAACAGAACAAGAGTTGACGCTCACCGGGCACATCGGTTTCTCCCGTGCAACCCTTCACATATTTGAGCACCCATCTCTCGCCCCGTTTGGCCACGAGTTCCCAACACAAGATACGATCCTCGGCTAGATACATGTTCGCTGTGAAAACATCGGCATGCTGCCCATGTAGAGTTTCGCCCTTGAAATATTGGCTGAGAGGACCGTGACCAGTCTCGTCGTTCTGTAGAGCATGGTATCTATAAGCACTGAGTGCACCTGGAAGGACAGTGATGTATCCAAACACGGATTCCAATGGTTTATCCAGGATGTTCGACATCTTGTACTCGAAATTTTGTGAGGCTACCAAAGGATTAAGCAAGTTGGACCCAAGCTTTCCTTTCATAGCCTTGATCTCGCCACATGCGCCAGCCACGTTGGAGTCGGTGTCAAAGGCCTTCCACAGATGATAGAGAGAATTGTTTCCCGGACGCGTGCCTACATCTAGCAATATGCAAACGTTGGGCATCAGTGCTCTGCCAAACGCATTAAAGAACCAGCGATGCGAGTTTAGTTTTCGCGAATTCTTCTCCTTGAGACAAAATATCAGTTGGCAGGGTACGATGCCCTTCTCGGCGCCCTTGAATTTCAGGTCAGAGTCGAGAGAGACTTGCGTCGTGTACTCATACACATGAGCCTGGACTGCTCTGTTGTTCACGTAGTTCTTGGCGATGCCATGCTGATAACAGCCCATGGCAGCCAATGCGTCGAGTGTTCGCGGGTTGATCTTTTCGCGACCATCGGATATGATGCATACAACTATCTTTTGCCAGCCATTCTCTCCCCAAGTTCTCGAACGGGACCGAGAACAAAAGTGAGAAATGTTTTTCATGACGGCATGCATAGTTCTGGTGAAGCAGAACTCATCTTCGTTGTACATGGTGATGCAAATGAAGAGCTCTGTCTCCCGCGTGGTTCTGCCTATGCACTGCCGCAGCTTGAATCCTCTATCCACGAAGTCGTCAGGATCACACGTCACAGCAGTATACCGCATGTGCGTGAACTCGACTTCATTGCGCCGCGGCAGGAAGCTATACAAGATGGTAGGAATCTTGCATTCGAGCACCAGTTCGCCATTGATAAGCTGTACTTCCTTCCTCGACATTTGCGGCGCTCGGACACCACGGCGCTCCTGAGCACCATCAGGAGCCGGTCCGTAATGCTCCACCTTTTCGTCTTCATCCGCCTCCTCATTCAGAGTCTCTTGAGAGGCAGACATGTAGGAGTCACGATGTGTGGGCAAGGGTTGAGACTCGCTCAGATCTGAATCAAGGCCAAAGACGTCGTCACCGTCATCGAGGGGGATGGATACAGTGGCGTCGTCAGCAAAAGTCTGCGAAGAACGAGCCGAGTTTGAGAATAATGGTGCTGGAGGCAGAGGACGACGAGGGCTTCCTCCATAGCGAGAGGATGGGGTACCTGGCCGTGGACTTCCATTGAGACTCGATGGCTCATATGACCCTATGGATGGTGGTGGCCGTGACAGTTCTGATATTCTGCTAGAGGGAGTCCATGGCCGGTGTGGCGAGGCTGCTTCTCGATTGCCGAAGGGAATGTAGCTTGAGTCCGGAGGTCGCATACTTGGTGTTTCATCCCGAACTGAGTTTGATCGAGAGTGGGAGGAGACAGCACTGGGTTGATAGGATAGTCTGGTCGCTCGGGGGCTATGATGAAGACGGTGTGAGCTCTCATAGTTCTGCATTATGCAAGCGGCTGGGAAAGCAGAGCGCTCCCACAATGCTACGCGAATGCAAGTTTTGAATAGCAGCCCAAGGGACGTGATGAATGAAAGGAAAATATAACTCAATGACCAATTGATGGAATGGATGCATGCCGAGACTGTTGACAGCGGTAGGGTGGTGGTGCTACTCACGAGCTTTCGTTGATGGAATCTTCAACAGACGTTAAGAGCCGGATAGAAGCCGAATTCTGACCAGGAGGAGTATCGCGCTCATGATCGTAGCTGGGAAAACTGTAGTCGGGAGGTCGCGTCGGGGTGTTTGGCTGGTTCATCGTGCAATCGTGGTGTGCGTCGAAGCGTTACGACTGTTTTCTGGAATGCAAAATTAGCACAGGACAAACAACAAAGCAAGGTGGACACGTTGTGGAAACAACGTAGACCACTGGTATGTGCGGGATGGCGATTGCCACAGTCCTTTACGAATCTCTGTTTGTTTTTCCTGGATGAAGTGAGGAAAGGACCTAGGACCAGAGGCTGGGGGGGGGGAAAGGTCTGGTCTGCCGAACTGGGCGTAGTGGTTTGCTCGAGATTGGTAACCTCAAGGTAATGCCACCTGCACGCAGTGTAAAGTCCGGTCAACAACAGCGCCGTGCGCAGCTGATCTGTTTGCTTCGTTTGGATGTTGACAAATGCAAACTGTCGCACAGCATTGACTATTGATTGATGGGTGTTGACATTGACGGGCGTTGACCGGACAACAGCACTTTCCCGCATCAGGTCTTGCAGGGGTCCCAAGCCACAACACTCGGCTGTTGTCCAATAAGGCTCGCTTCCGTCCAAAGTGCTCCGTACCGGCGAGGAGTTGTTGTCCAGTCACGCTATGCCCATGAAGTCAAAGTCCGGATGGCTTTCTCGTCCGAACTTGACGACCTACTTCACACGTCTCACAGCCCCAACAGCATTGGAAGTCAAAGGGGGTTATTTTTAGTTTTGTTGGCAACCACAACTTGCTTTAGGTTATCGTACCGAGTCAACGTGGGAGAAGATGCAAAGATAAGACATCTTATTTTCATAAACTCAAGCAGCTCAACACGTTTAACATACTTATATAATTTAGTAGGCAGCTTTAGACTTCATAATAACAATTCAGACCAAAACAGAATCCTAGATTTGATGATGTTAACCCCGTGGTCGAAGAGGCCACCTCAACCTGAACTCCTCTTGCACCGTAATCTCAGAATGTTTCAGAACCGTGTATCAGCGTCATTGTGTTGACATTGTCTCACTTTATCGACCTGCCTCGGAAAGGGCCGATGTCGCTGCTGATGAAAACATCGCGTTACCGCGATTTCTTCCCCCCCCCTTCCTGCTATTCTTGTGCGACATTGGAAATTCTTTTTGCGACTGAGATACGGAGTATATAGTCACCCAGCCGAGCCTCAATTGACATACGCATATACTCTCCCGGTTCAATTCATTGACCGCCCACAGCTCGGCGGATTTTGCCATATACTCCGCACTTCGACGCTTTTCGATT
Source organism: Balansia obtecta B249 (assembly GCA_000709145.1). Taxonomy (NCBI): domain Eukaryota; kingdom Fungi; phylum Ascomycota; class Sordariomycetes; order Hypocreales; family Clavicipitaceae; genus Balansia; species Balansia obtecta. Next base: position 58,159 of record JFZS01000076.1, read on the forward strand.
TCTACGGCAAAGGTGTGGATGCAGAACATGACATTTGCCGACGCCTACCCAGGCACTGAGTACTCTTGTCGGACCGGACCAGCCGTTGACGAATGACGCCAAGACTTTTCGTACAACCTTGAACTTCTCCGTGGGGTATCAAGCCCACACTGATGCATTTCATTTGACATCCAACGGGCCGTTACGGCTCTTGAGCGCTTCCATGGGTGGAAATGTCACCCTAAAGAGCGCAAGTCGAAAGAAGCAGATGGAAGAGGGGTTTTGAGTACTACTATGTGTGCCTACATACCTGGGTACCTCTGTCGTGGTGAGCTGCACGCTATATCCGTGGGAAGAAAGAAACAAGGAAGTCACAATATCACAATAGCATATCTGCTTCTTCTTCAACTGCTGTGCTGCTTTGCTGGTTGCTATACTACGTGCTGCCTTTTCTGTTTCCTTCGCCTTCGTTGCTGCATATACAAGCCACGAGGACATGATGATGATTCATCGCATGCATTGCGGAAATGTGTTCCTGTCCATAATCGCGTCGCTGCAGCTCGTCGGCAGTTGCTTATCTCTCAACTCCTCCTTCACAACCGTGCAGGCAACTCCGGCCAGAGCTGGTGTCGACAAGGTCCCTTCTGGCACCCCTGTGGTGGGTGACTATGCTGGTCGATGTCGGCCCCAGGTTCACTTCTCCCCTCCGAAGCGATTCATGAACGATCCAAATGGCACGTTTCGGGATGCCGATGGCATTTGGCACTTGTATTATCAGTATAACCCTACTGCCAACGTGGCCGGAAACCAGCATTGGGGTCATGCGACCTCTCCAGACTTGTATCACTGGACCAACCAGCCAATTGCATTATTCCCGCCCAAGGAAAATATTTTAGTTTTTTCTGGAAGTGCTGTAATAGACAGCGAGAACACATCTGGCTTCTTTCCCACCCAGACCAACGGTGTTGTAGCCATCTACGTGAGTTCTAAGTACAGGTTATAATGTAGTCCATTAACTCAAATTTTTCCTCGGAACACAAGGCCGCTAACCTTTTCGCTGTCAAGACTTTGGCTGAGCATGGCAGTGACGGTAACCCTGGTCCTCAAACCCAAGCAATTGCATATTCCCATGATGGAGGGTACCATTTCACCCCATACGAGCATAACCCTGTTATCTCCAGCAACTCCTCACATTTCCGTGATCCCAAGGTCATCTGGCACGAGAACCATTGGGTCATGGTAATTGCTTATGCTCAGGAATTTACAGTCGAAATATACACGTCACCGAACCTGGTTGATTGGACTCATGCGAGCAATTTCTCTCATCATGGCCTCATTGGTCTCCAGTGGGAATGTCCAAACCTCATTCGCATGCCCTATTATGATGAGAAAGGACAGAAGCAAGACAGCATGTGGCTGTTGATCATTAGTATCAATCCTGGCGCCCCGCTCGGTGGTTCTATCTCACAGTACTATCCAGGAACGTTCAATGGAACGCATTTCGAAGCTGTTGACTCTGTTGCGCGTATAGGCGACTTCGGCAAAGACAACTACGCAGGGCAATTCTTCTACGGACTTCCTGACGAGGAAGATCCTGTCTACATTGCATGGGCCTCCAACTGGCAATATACCTCGGTCGTGCCAACTGGGCAGGAAAACTGGCGAAGCACAATGAGCTTGCCCCGTCGTGCTCATCTCACCAAGACAGACCGGATTGGTTGGAAGCTTGTCAACACCCCATATGACATGTCCCCCATTATGGGACAGACTCTAGCATTCAACGACAGCCAAACCAACGGAATGACAACCGTGGACTTTTCTGACCTCGAGTCAAACGCCATTTACTGGGAAGCTAATGTGACTGGAATCCCAGAAACGGGTATGCCATCAACAGCCACTCTCAACTTCACCTTTCTCAGCCCAGCAACCGGAGAACACATTCGAGGAGGATATTACTTCAGCGGTGATTTGCCGTTCTATCTCGACCGCGGGGGCGTCAATGGCTTCGACAACGTCTTCTTCACCGACAAATTTTCAACCAGCAGCTTGCCACATAGCGGGACGTGGTCCATGAGCGGAGTACTGGATCGCTCGATAATCGAAGTGTTTCTCAATGGCGGCGTGGACAGTGCCACGAACACGTTCTTCTCTACACAGCCGCTGACCCTCATGACTTTTAGCACGGCGGACTTGCCGGAGGGCATGCGGGTCAGCGTTCGCGTCCATGCTCTGAAGAGCGCCTGGAAGGAGATGGCAAGTCATGACGGCTTAGTATATGGCAACCAGTCCGTCGAGAAGACTGGGTCGGAAAGCATTCCTCGCCTGTTGCAACTAGCCGAGATTCCTGGAGTCATGTTCTGATAACGCACGAGTCGGACGGAACATGGTGATTGTGTTGGCCCCTGTTCGAAAAGGTAAAATCGTTAACTAAGTCTTATGTATTTACCTTCTCTTTGCGTTCATAAGCAATGTTGATACATACCATGTAATGTATTACCTAGGTACATAACATTTTCAAGAAAAAATCACCAAGGCTGCAAAAAGGTAGTACAGCTGAAAAATGACTCGACCTGTCAACCCGTATCATCTCTTACGTCTGATGCCCACAGTGACAACCCTTGTCTCTGTAAGCAAATAGATCAATTGGTCAAAGATTATCTTTGCGATAGCCTGCGAACAGACTCCTAGAAATAGACCAATCAACGTGTCTATTTTACGCCGCAAAGGCCCACAGCTTGGCTCGATGAGTAACTCCCGACGTGCAAGCTCTCACTTCTTACTCTTCTCCGTTCAATTTCGGTTAACTGTAGCTTTCATTCAAGTTTTGCGTACAGCGCGGTCGGCTTCTTTTGCCCATATTAAGACCAAGACGACGATACCGGCCGCGACTGGTCTCCTTTGTTGAGTGCCATCATCTCCGATTCGAACCATTGGAGCAAGTCCGCGCTTTCCGTCGAATCTGACGAGACAACACTCTAGACAGGCAGCTAGAACTATGGCGTCTGCTGCCGATCCCGTCGAAAAGGCCAAGCAGCAGGCTGCCTACCGGGCTGTAGATGAACATCTGCTTCCGTCTCATAAAATTGTCGGCATCGGCTCCGGCAGCACCGTCGCCTACGTTGTCGAAGCAATTGTCAGCAAAGGCCCTGAGTTTTACTCAGATATGACATTCGTTCCCACAGGTAGCCAGTCGAAGGGCCTCATCAAGGCTGCTGGTTTGAAAATATGCTATGTTGACGAAAGACCATTTCTCGACGGTCAGCCCGTTGCGGTGGACGTCGCTTTCGACGGAGCTGATGAGGTCGATGAGGATCTCAACTTAATCAAAGGCGGCGGCGCGTGCTTGTTTCAGGAGAAGCTTGTCGCAACGGCCGCTAAGAAGTTTGTCGTGGTGGCTGGTGAGTTTTCTTTCTTCATCTAGTACCTTTTTAACCAACAGTCTTGGAGAAGGCAATACATGGGGGAGGTACGCTAATCCGCGAATGAAAACGACAAAGACTCCCGAAAACAGTCCTATCGGCTATGTACAAAATGGAAGACGATTCCGATTGAAGTCCTTCCTCTGGCTGCGCCGGACGTGCTGAGAAGACTGCGTGCCATGGGCTCCCCTGCTCCTGCTGTCCGGTCCGGTCTTCCCAGTAAAGCGGGCGAGTGTGTGACGGATAATGGAATGTGGATCATTGACGCACCTTTCTCCCCACTTCTGCTCTCCAAAGACCTATCTTCAACTGCGGACGGCAAGGGCAGGGAAGGCCTGTGGGAGGTCCAGACGCTGGCTGATGAGTTGCTCAAAATACCCGGTATTGTGGAGATTGGTTTGTTCTGCGGCTTCAATGGCCACCAAGCTGCAGCGTTAGGAAAGGAATTGCAAGCCCAGAAGCCCGTGGCAGCTTATTTTGGCATGCCCGATGGTCAGGTGCAAGTCCAGACTGCATAAGCTGCGGATGATTGATTATGCTTTCCTGGAAAGATCAAGGGAAAAGGGAGAAACAGGGCTCCGGGGCTCCAGGGCTCCAGGGCACTTGAAGATGCCATCATCGACGATTGATTCAATCAATCTCCTTGCGTAGAAAGAGGAAGACGAAGATATATCCCCTTTCCCGCGGATGTCCGAGGGATTGTGGTGTAGATATGCGTGCAGCCAATCAGAGGCGCGTAGCTGGCATGCATTCATCCAACATGCTCAGAACAAGGAGCAGCAAAAGCAACATAATAGGCATCTATTCGGAAATGGGAAAATACAACTGAGTATCTTTAAGCCAATTTATTCTCTATTGCTATAAGAAGATGACCGAGGCTATCGCGGTATCTCGGGCACGCTCCGCTTCACCAGGACCACTTCGGAACCAAATACCGACTGCCAATGACAGTGGTTATAGGCAATGAGCTCTTTGCCAGCACGCCTAGAGACACCAAAATCAACGTGATCATTGAACTACATACATGCAAGGGAGTATAGTTTGCACCTAGGTGGTTAACAGCTCAGAGGTGGGTCGTCCGATGGCAGGTAATTACCGGGCATGGTGCCCCACTGCTTTATGCAGAATGTGGTGTGTATATGTACGGAGTACGGTCCGAACCCCTGGCTGGCACAGCCCCAATACTACCTAGGTACCTTCGGCTGACCCCACTGTCTCACTACTCGTCCGCTAGTAGTCGGTGGATCTACTTGTTAAAGCCGCGCCCCCAGCCACCACCTATTCCAAGCCACCCTCAGTACAGTGCCACACTTTCTAACGTGTTGTTGTACGTCGGGGAATTTGTCCCCCCCCCCTCCCCCCTTTCGTGGCTGGCTATGTCGCAGGCGCCAGAGAAGATCATCCTTCTGATCATGCATGATGAAACAAAAAGAGTCCCATCTTGGCACTTACCTTCGCACACAAATGTGAATTTCTGTCTCTACCTCCTACAATCCTCTTTCTATTCTCTCACTTTCACGTTCACTTTCGCTTTTCCATACATCACTTGTTTGGTTTGGCCGTCCGGAGTCGACTGTTCTCTCTTTGCTGCTGACGACGACGAAGCAAGCTTGAAATTCCACCACATCGCCCTCTACTAGGCGCAGCTGATAAACGAGTCTTTGCGCATTCGTCATGGCGCCGTCGATGATCGCCGTGCGTGCGCCCGCTTATCACGGCGACATGGCCTCATTCTCCGTCCGCTCGCTTTCCACTCGCGACCTGCAGAATCCTACGCATACGCAACAAGTTACGTTGGGAGTCATTGCCGCTTATGTGGTCATCATTGCCATTCTATGGAACGTGCCGTATCTGAGAATGATACTCTGGCCATTCAAAGTATGAAAGATTTCTTTCATTTCATAATATACATCTCATTTTTGCTTTATATGGCAAGACATTTGAGCAATTCTGCCTATTGCCCATCAGACTACACCCCAGCTAACAAGAACCTTCCTTTGCAGATGCTTGTAATTGCATTCCACGAGTTCGGGCACGCCATTACCGCCGTCTTCACTGGTGGAAAGATCGAGTCTATCAGTCTTGACCCAAACGAAGGAGGCGTAACCCGTATGCGCGGTGGGATCGGCGCCATAACCCTGCCTGCCGGCTACTTAGGCTCATCCATCATCGGAGCTCTTCTTACATTCTGCGGCTTCAACATCGTAGCCTCCAAAGTAGCTAGCATGGTTTTGGCCGTATGCTTCTTGCTAACGCTGTGGTGGGGGAGACGCGACTGGTTGACCATTCTTACTGTTCTACTGGCAGTCGGGCTTCTTGTCGCCTGTTGGTTCATCGTCCACGCACAGGCCTTGCGTTTCGTCGTCTTATTCATTGGCGTCATGTCGTCGTTGTACAGCGTGTGGGATATCTGCGACGATCTGATCCTTCGAAAAGTCAACTCCTCTGATGCCAGTGTGTTTGCCAAGCGCTATGGCGGCTCCTCGCAATGCTGGGGAGTCATCTGGTCCATCATTTCGGTTCTCATCATGTCTGTAGGCATTGTGGCCGGCTTGGCTGCTTTCTCACAGTCATTTGAGCAACAGCAGCAGGATTCACAGCACTTCATCCCGACGTGATGATCGACTCTGGGCCGGGTCTGCTTCACATAGAGGCGATTGCCCAGCGCCCATCTTGCTTTATTCGCTCGGCTTTACTGTTGTTGGATTGTGTATTCTATCTTTTCGTTCATTTGGGATGATTACGACTTTGGTATGGCGACATTTGAGAGTAGATATGTAGTACATGGATGATACCCTGGCGGAAGGAGCCGCTTCATTGTTTGCTGATGTTCAGTCGTAGCTGATTCGATCACAGGGCATTGAACAGTAGTATACTTACTGCAATAGACATGACGCCCTTTCTTCGACTGCCGAATACATGCGGCGGGTGATTTACCGTTGTATACGGAGTTACCTACAACAGCTTCTCTTCGCTCAAGTCCGCGTGCCAGGCAGTGCAAGCACATTTTTTCCAAAACAATCTGACCGATTCATCCAGCAGAGGGCTGGTAAATCACTACTTAATGACGGATGCTTGTTATATTGTCGGCGGTTTTCCCGCCAAGACTCGTCAAGGATGGCATTGGCGCTCTTTCGGGCGTACTCGGCCATCGCCGGTGAATTGTCTATTCAACTCGATGCAGGATGACTAGTGAGGGTGCAACAGTATGGAGCGCCTAGTTAATTCAAGGGAGATCGTGGAAATTGTTTTGGAAACGAACTGCTTGATTAACGACGCGTAGCGTTATACCGTTTGGGGGCCCTGTTTCGGCAAGTGCTCATGTTGAAAAATATTTGCGAGTTTCTTCTTCCTCATGCTGAGAATGATGCACTATCCGGGCTACATGTCACCACCGTTTACTTGATGAGTAGTCGAGACGATCGCTCGAGAAGATGAATCCTGTTCTACACCCTCATCCAGGAGTTACTGGACAAGCATCCAATTAAACCGTGTTCTGAGTAAGCGCTGCGCTTGATATTGCTTTGAACTTCAAGTAGAATACAGTGATGAAAACCCGTCAGCAATGGCAGTACCTTTCATAAATCCGCCTGCCCTTGGCAAGGTTATCCCCGACCCATGAACGCCGTATACCCGAACTATGTTTGACATCTTACTTCCCAGCATGTAGTCATCACAAACCGCGCCGAGACCAGTTCACCACCGACCTCTGCGTCCCCTTCCGCCGCCGAATCCACCACGGCCGCCACCGGCAGACATGCCTTGTTCATAACCATAACCCCCCTGGTTACCCCCGAAGCCTCCGCCACCAAAATTCTGTCCTTGATTCCCTTGTGCCCCGGGACCCGCGTTACCGTTCTGCATGCCCGAGAACATGGCGCTCATCTGGCTTGGGTCCATTTGAGAAAGATCCATGCCGGAGGCCATCATTTGTTGCATCATAGCTTGCATTTCAGGTGGTAGTCCGTCCATGCCAGACATAGAGGCGTTGCCTCCACTGCCGGCACCAGGCATACCCATTCCGCCCATCATCATCATATTGTTGAAGTCCTCCATCATCTTCTTGTTATTCGTGGCGAATGAATCGGCGCCATATTCTCCTCGAATGCTCTCTTGCTTCGCGGCATACAGTGCCCATGTGAATTCATCAAAGCCGTAGTTGAAATAATCACTGATATCTGTTCCTGGTTTCCTCCAGGGCTTTTCGTTATCTGGCAGGTCTATTCAACTCGTGTCAGTATTCCGTCCTATCTTGCACACCCGTCACAAGTACCCAATGCTTATCTAACCTTCATCAATATTAACTTGGGTTATGGGTTTCCCTGCGCCGGGATACACTGGATTTGCATTGATGTCTATGGTTGACCTTGATGCAGCTGCAGATGCTTGGTCCGCGCTCGGTGCCGCAATATTCATTGTCCCATTCGAAGATTTGGAGTCCTCCTCTTTCTTCACGGGTGCTGGTCTTGAAGAAGAGTCGCCTGAGGTCGTTCGCTGTGGGATATTCCGGATGTCGCTATACTTGGACTGGCTGCTCATGAGATGATTAGCTGCGGTTCAGATGAGCTGCGAGTAGGATGGATTTTTTCTTACGTTGGAGGCGCAGCAGTCGTGCCGTCTTTACGCTCGGTGATGATATCAATGTCCTGTAGAGTGCAAAGCTCGGTAAGCAGATTAATAGTTAAGAGGACGGCGCTGGAGGAACCTACGGAGTCATCGTCATCTTCATCCATTGCGCCACCCTCATCCTCTTCCTCGCCTTCCTCCAACTCTTCTGTCTTGGCAGAAGTAGCATTTTTATCGCTTGGCTCAGCTTTGGACTCCTCTGGCTCGTAAAGGTCGTCTCCCTCGTCCATTTCCATCTCATGCTCCGACATGTCTGAACTCATTTCGCATAGGGATTGGCACAGTTAGGACGGTCAATATTCGTGGGGAGGGCTAAAGCAAAAGATCGAGGTTGCTAGTAGTCGAATTGTTGGTTTAGTTTAGAACCATAGACAAGAGGACGCGTTCCAAGATACTTGGAAAAGACAAGTCTCAGCTTGAGCTTTGAGCTGAAGCCGGCGATTCGCTGAAAGTTGTGGAGCTCCACTCGACGACTCAAGCTCTCTCTAGGCTCACAAAAAAGTCAGGTTCCGAGCTTAGACGCGCTCTCGTCAGGACCTTCCTTTTCTTCATCCAGATACTTCAATGCCTCTTGCACGGTCAGCTAGTGTGCCTAGTAGTCTCACGATCAATACTGGCGCTGCTAACTCACAGTCAGTATTATATGCGAACCCGAGACTCTGTTCTGCAGTGCGCGAAACGCGCGAAAACAAGTAGTGTTCGACTTTGATCTCGCGGGTGCTAACCAACGGCGTCTCTAGAAGCTCAACGGCAGCACAACCATCCACCTCTATTGGGCTTTTTGGATCCGGGAGTACTTCCACGAACCAAACTACCACAACTACCGGCGGAATGGCGAGCGCAGGGAGCTTGTTTGGGGCCGCTCAGTCAAAACCAAGTACTGGACTGTTCGGTCAATCAACAACTGCGGCACCGACCCAGTCTAGCACGGCTGGATCGCTATTTGGGGGGGCTGCAAACACTCAACAAAGTGGGAGTACTGGAGGGGGGCTTTTTGGCAGCGCCTTGAATCAACAACAGACTCAACAGCCATCATCAAGTGGAGGGCTGTTTGGGGCTGCAAACACTCAATCGACGACGCAACAAAGCGGAAGTGCTGGAGGAGGACTTTTTGGCGGTGCTTCAAATCAACAACAGACTCAACAGCCATCCAATGGAGGGCTATTCGGGGCCGCAAACACTCAGTCAACGCAACAAAGCGGGAGTGCTGGAGGAGGGCTTTTCGGCGGCGTTTTGAATCAACAACAGACTCAACAGCCATCCAGTGGAGGGCTATTTGGCAACAATACTACCACGCTGTCACAGCAACAGCAACAGCAGCCGCAGCAGGCGAGTGGCAATATCTTTGGCAATCCCACAACGAACACACAAACCTCCACGACTGGGGGTGGTCTTTTTGGCCAAACACAGTCAAAGCCTTCGGGTGGGCTGTTGTAAGTGCATTGGCGAAGTGTTCTGCATGAGTAACGAACTAATTGACTTCTCCTTCCACATACAGCGGCCAAACACAACCACAGCAGGTTCAGTCAACATCGCAAGTACCAGCCGTTCAGATCAACTACGATAATTTACGCCCTCGTACTCGCTTCGACGATTTGGCCAAGCCTGTTCAAGACGAGATTGCACTCATTGATAAAGGCATACAGCGAGTGATGAAAATGAAGGATGAAATTGGAGAATTCATGCCTCAACATGAAAAAGATATCGAACAACTAGGCAGAGATGTGAACTTTGTAGAAACAAAATTCAAGACGGTCCAAGTTGCCCTGAATCGGGATATTCAAACGATCAAAGGGCTGCAAGATCTGACGAAAAAGAACATTACAGACGCACAGCTATCTTTTAAAGCAACTGACAACTTGAAGTTGCCGACGCATTATCATCAAACCGGGCTGTTCGCCGGCCCAACTCCCTCCGACACCAACAGGACAGACGGTGCATCAGCGCACGCCAGCGCGCAAGACCTGATCACGTACTTCAATCGCGTATGCGACGACATTGAAAAATACAAGAGAAGGTTGGACGAATACCGCGCCGAGATTGAAAGAGACATGCCCGGGGTTGAAAACGGCTTGTACGAACAGATCAGGGCTCTGAAAGATCGAAACGCCACTGCAGCCGGCGGAGCTGTGCAGGATCAGCTTGGGCAGGTTCTTGCCGCTCTCAGAGAGACTGGGAACGCTATCATCGCTCAAGCGGGTCAGATTGCCGAGACTCGCGAGAGATTATCGAGGTTGCAAGCGGGCATACTTAACAGCGGCGTTTATGGGACGGGCATGAACACCTGACCGATGTGGCACACTTTATGGGTAAATTCAGATCGCAGGGACGTGACAAACTGTTCATTAAGCTTTACAAAGGCGCCGCGCAGTTTTCACCATCAGTGCTATAGCACATCGACGCACTCCATCGAGATTACTGGCACTTAACCGATGAGTTCGGGCCGGAGCACCACGAAATCTGCATCCCTGAGAAGAGAGAGGGGCTATTCTTTTGGTACGATAAACGAGGCAACCATGGCATTTGGCGAAGATGAGGTTTTTTTTTTCAAAAGAGTAATGGATGGACGGAAGATGTCGCGCTGCTTGCAGCTAAGTTTTGCGGAAAGAAGGCACTTTTTGGATTCATGAGTAAAGCAGCCACGTTTCAAGTACATGTCATGATTTCGCGCAATTGACCTCTCGAGAAACAAAGAAAAAACGGGATCCTGGCTGGTTGATTTTATTTGCATCGCTGAAATATGATGTGCACTACTGCAGTCGTTGGGTATCTGAACATGGATGAGCAATACTGATCATTGCAACATATGTGGCGTGTGCCTGGCCGGTACTCCCGCGGAAAAGAAAATATGCGTCAACCGACGTGGCGACGGATTGAACTAATAAGTGCCCTCGCCATCATCTCCGTCACCGTAGTCGTCACCCATGTCATCCCCGTTGTCAAAATAGTTCTCGGCATCGTAATCGCCAGCATCCTCGTCATCATACACTTCATCCTCCTCCTCGTCCTCCAAGCCGTCCTCATCTTCCAAATCGGCGCCGTCGTCAGCTTCGTCATCGTGCATCGCGTCAAGCCTCTCCAGGATATTCCTGCCACTGCCACTGCCACTGCCACTGCCACTGCCGCCCACGCCTTCTTCGTCCTCTCCCTCCAGCGACGGCAGCCCGAACGCCTCCTCGGCGTTGGGCAAGGCGGTGACCCTGCTCAGCTCCAGTTTCCGAATCCTCCGGACACCCGCGCCGTCCTCGGGCTCGACGACGTCATGCAGCTCGGTCGGGAACATCTCGCGACACACGGGGCGCGCGGACCAGTCGGGCAGGGCACGCTCTTCGCGGACGAACTTCTCCGAGTAGGTCGGCATGGCTGTGAAGGGGTCCACCGACGCCTTGTTCCTGAGCCCATACCGGGCGTTCATCTGCGCTTGGCCGTACAGCTTCCGGGACGCGGTCGGGTCGTGCGTAGAGCTCCTCCGGGCCGTGTACAGAGGTGACGAGTGTATCTGGTGCCGGAGGAGCAGGAAGTACTGGACTGAGCTGGCTTCGGACGCAGACAGATGGCGTGGAATGGGAACAGCGTAACGCTGCACGCATCGTTTCTCGTCAGATGATTTCTTTTTTTTCTTTTTTCTTTTTCTTTTTCTTTTTTTTCTTTTTTTTTTGGTCTTCGTGATATTTGGAAAGGCTTCAGGGACTGTGCCACGCAGATACGTACTGGGAATAGTTCAGATGGTCTGGCGTCGGGCTCGTCGCCCGTGTCCCAGGGCACATTGGGACGTCCGCCGCCTCTCGCGCCTCCCCGTCCGCCGCGACCACCTCTGGACATGGAAAAAGGAATGTGAGCAGTGTGCTTTTTTTAGTGCGTCAATGGCGCTGCCTCGTGAGATGATGAAAGAAAAAAAAGCTCTTTCTTATCTGGTACCGCGAAATGGAGTCAAAAAGTTGCGACCAAGGTCCATCTGGGGGTGGGGAGAAGTGGGGGGGTGGGGTGGCGGAAATAAGATCCGTTGTGACGGCCCCCAAACGTCACGAGACGAACTGCTATGCAGCTCAACAGCTTATTCGAGGCGAATAGCTAGACCACCAGCTTTTAATAGACACTGGCCTCCTCGGACAATCTCCCACATTTCTTGACCTAGTCTGAGCCTTCAAGCCAAGGACAAAACTTCCTGCTTTTGTTTCCCCCCCCCCAAATCATCTGTATGAGCTCGCGGACCGTTCCCGAATACAGCAACATGGACAACGTCCCGGTAGCTGGATTGTCCGAGTTGCAAGACCACCTGCGAGATCTACTGGCAGACGCCAATACTCCATACGACGAATACCTGGTGGACCAAGTCCAGCTCCAGCTGACCAGTAAGTCGTGCAGAAAAAAAAAAAAAAAAAAAAAAAAAGCTCCCCCCATCCGACCCGCTCGTCTGACGAGGGTGAAAACCGAGCGTAGAGGAGACGGTGCCGACTCTCGTGCCAGCCCTGCTTCCGCCTCTGGCCGAGATCCTCAAAACCACGGCAGAGCCGCCCATGTCTCTGATCGCCTTGGCCGGGAAGCTTCTGTCGCCGCTGTCCTTCACCTCGGCCCTGGCCGTCGCCGGCGCGCTGTCGTTGCTGACGGCCCTCAGATCGCCTGTCCCAGGGGGCAACCTCCTGGCACTCAGCATCCTTAACAAAGCGACCAAGTCGGCTGCCGACGCCGACAAGCTGAGCACGCTCCCGCAGGTCATCGACGGCGTCGTCGAGTGCTGGCTGACCAACGCCAATGCCGAGGTGGCCGGGCGCGCGGGCAGGGTTATCGGGGACGCGCTCGAAACCGACTGTGAACTTCTCACCAACGGCGTCGACCACTCCAGCTCGCCAACCCGACCGAGCCGTCCTCGCGGTCGCCTCTGGAACTATATCCTGCTCAGTCGTCCTACTCTCAGCATCATAAAGCAGCGTTGCTCCTTTGACCCGTCCTCGTCCCGGACCACGGCGCAGGTCACCATCTCTCAGGGCCGCTTGCTCCGCCTCCTCCTCCGTCTTTGCAGCCAAGACGTCGCTCCCCTGATCCAACCGCTGTTCCCGGACCTCTTCGCCGTGCCGGGGCTCGAAGCAGCCGGCTGTGGGCAGGGCCTGCTCCAGTGGGCTGCTCTTGGCATGATTGACACATCCGACGTCGTCATGCAACGGCACGTCTACCGCTTCTTCGAGGCTCTAGTGGGCATCATGGCTGTCTCGAAGCGGCCGCCGGCCATCGACTCCTTCCTTCGTGCACTGGTCAAGGCCGCTGTTCGATTGGATCATATCCTAGAGGCTCGACTTCGGACGTTGCCTGATGAGACTTTGGAGGAGGAGGCTGAGCCGTTGCGCGCGTATATTAATGCTCTTCTGGGTTAGATACCACGTCTATTAAGAAGGATGTTATGATGCTTTGTGTGCTCTCCCTTGACAAGCATCATATGTTACAATCACTGCTTGTGGCGCGATTTGTTAACAACGTAGTTCCCCCCTCCGAGCCCCCCCCCCCCCCCCCCAAAATAAATGATAAAAATAAAATAAAAATATCACGACCCCTAATGAAACTGTTTGATGAACTCAAGACAAACCTTATTCCCAGTGGTAGAAGATGGTATTCAGTACCGAGTCTCAATACTCTCACTTTGAACCATTACTCCTTGAGGCAATGGTAATCTCAAAGTCATCGAATCAATCGCAGTCAAAGCAAATGCAATACAACTTACAACCAAGGGCGGCCTCGACTTCGTCCAAGATACGTTTTACAACAAATAGTATAATGCGAAAATAAATTCATTTTAATGTATCCTCCGTCACAACGCCGTGCCACCAAAGAGCTGCTTGAAAAAGGCCATACCTTACAGCATCCTCACCGACGATGCGTTCTGGCCCACGCCAGCTCCCTCATGTGCCTCACTCGTGATGCTCTCCCCTCTCTTCTCTCTGCTATGTGCCATTCCAGATATGCCGAGTCCAACTTCGCCCACGCGTCGAAGAACGACGAGCAAAGCCGCCCGCAGGTCCTGGCCCAAGTCCTTGGTCAACAGGTCAACCGCAAGGGGGTAGAACTCCGGAATATGTGTTTTGAAAGCATCTTCAGGAAACGTGGCAAAGCCCTCCAATACATCGACCACGACAGGACGCCACGCCATAATGTTTCTGTGCTGTGACTCTTCTGCCAATGCGGAATAGCCCTGGATAATGTCTTTGCAGAGAGGCAGAAGGGCTGCCTCGATGTCTGGGCGGCTCTCTAGTCTCTCCTGTGCGTTATCTGCAAACATTCGAAACAGTATAGACACGTAAGTTGCTGCGGAACCACTTTCTTGCTTGAGCAGGTTGGGTGGTTGTTTCATGAAACCTTCTCTCCAGAGTTTCATGCGCAGTTCTTTGTCTTCGTTGAACCGGCGGGCGAACTGGAAAGATCGCTTCAGCAAGGCCATTAACCTGAGGAGCTCAGTCGATGGAATATGGTTGTAGACAGTATCGTTGCTGAAGAGCTCGCTGACAGTCTCGATCATGAGAAGTTGCAAAACACAGCGTGAAATTATCTTGTTGAAAAAGCGCCGTCTGGCTGCGGTGACAACCACAGGTTGCTGTTGGAGATTCGAGGAAGGTTTGAACTCTTCCAGCGGCTGGCCAGAGATGCCACTTGAGGCTTCGACGTCGTCGTCCAGAGATTTGGATAGTGGCTGGCGTGAACTGTGTTCGTTCTCGGTAGCTGGCGTAATATCATCTGTACCATTAATCTTCAGGGATTTCTCGTCTGCGGGAAGCATCTCGGAAGCAGGGCTGATTGCATTAGAAAATTCGAATCCATTAGAAGGGAGAGCTAAAGATGTGCCTGAGCCAAGGTTTGTAGCTGTGAACAGTTGGTATGCAGTGGTTCGCTCGAAGAGCTCGCAAAATGCGCCAACAATCTTTGTCCAATGCTCCGGTGTGAATTTAGTAACATTCTTCAAGATGAGTTGTTGCAAGCAGTTGCTTCCAATCCGAGATATCGTATCATTCTCCTGACAGATGCAGAGTGCCAAGAGCTCGAGGAATCGGTCTAACATGTACTCAAGCGACTCAAAGTAGTGGGTGAAAAGTTGTATCATGTTGCGTAATGCTTGTATCATGGTCGTAGACAGCCAGACTGAGAGTTCCTCATGGTTGAGGACATTCGTCATTTCCGGTCGCGATCGCAGGACCATGAATATGGGGTACAGCTGCTGCCGCCAAAGGATGTCCCAAAAGTCGGAAGTGAAGTCTCCACCGTGTTTGATAAGAGCAGCGAAGAAGTATTCTAGAGCGTTAGATCTTACTTCTAGGTCCTCGCCTGTCATGAGCACATCATGGAAAGCGAACAACACTGGAAACCAAAATCCTTCCTCAACAGACGTGTTTGACTGTGCCTTTTTGGCGGAATCTGCTGACTTGCTCTGGGCTCCAGCGTTGCCACCCGTGTGGCCATTGCCATATCTTTGAGACAATGGGCATTCGGGCGTTTTCAACATCGTGGTAATGGTGGACTTTAGCAACTCCAAAGCCGCAAGACTCTTCTTCTGGAACTTCAAGTTCTTGGAAAACTCCGTGAGACAGACAATCAGGTCGGTGAAGGCTCCTTGCGAAATGACGACTCCGAACTTGGTCTTGTACACTAGGTTGACGTTCTCGTAGGCCAGATTCACGATGCTCTCGTGGGGCTCTCTTGCGGCTACTGTGAACACACCAAACATTGTCCTCCAGCCCGAGCGAATGTTATCACCGCGTGCTTGAATCATTTGGATAAGGCAGCGTAGAACGAGGTCTTTCACGGTGACGTTTTGAGAATTGGCCAGCACGTGCTCAAAGGGTTTCAGGAAGTCCTTCTGGAATTTAAAACCTGCCAATTCTTCAATCTCCATGAAGCGCATAGAAAGTTGTCGTAGCGAGTCCAGTGCGAAGAAGACAATGTTCATGTTGTTGTGACACCCAACCTGATTAAAATGTTCGCCAAGGACGTCCCAAATGTTGCTCCACTCAAATCGCACACGTTTCATGTTGTAGTAACTGATTTCGACAATTTTCTGGAGACTATACGTTCGAGGCGATTCGTTGGACCCAGATACTTTAATCTCATCCCAACTGACTTCAGTAAGAGCCTTTGCGAAATGCACCATGGCTTCACCTGACAGGTTGGCAGTGTTGGTAAAGATCCGGTCCACACTACGAATGAAGTCATCCGAACGACTTTCTAGAGCAATTTCGTTTGAGAACCCTTTTGAAGCAGTACCAGACCTCTGTCGTGTTTTTTGACGAGACTGAGTCAATGATCGAGAATCGGTTGTGTCGGACCTCGACGGTGGTATGAACCGAGCTTGGGACACATCCGGGATAGTACTTTCGTCCACGCCGCCTGTGATGAGTTGCAACCGGTCAAGCTGGCTGATACACAGCAAGATATCTTTCCACGACTCGTGCAGCAGATTCCCCTCAGTCTGCCCCAGGTCCAGAACTACTTTCAGGGCTTCAATGTTCTTGGCTTGTATATGTTGAGGGTTGTTAAGATTAGTTGTATTTCTCAAGGCGGAAATAAACGCCTCCCGTGGGGTGGAGAGTTCAAAGAGGCAGGCAATTTTGGTCGCAAGTCTCATACCCTCCAAGCATAACTTATTGACTTCAAGATTGTGAGATTTCTGAGTTTGACTGGACAAGGCTGAAAAGAAGGACATCCAGGTGACATCAAACATGGAACCCACGTGCTTGAATGAGGTAGCAGGTATAAATTTGGAACCAGCCTTGGCGGCATTTCGGCGTTGACTCTTGAACAGATTTTTGAATAGCTGCTCTGACCTCAGTGAGATTTCTTCAGACTGTTGTACATAAGCCTCGCGCTGGAGATCTCGGCCAACGTTTGAGAATGCTTGGCCAATACCGGCTGCAATACCGCTTGACTGGACGGTCAGCGTGCCGGCCGCGGCCGCGGCTTCTCGTTCACTTGTGAGAACGATTTCATTGCTCGCAATCTCCTCATAAATTCCAATTAGGTATTCATCCGGAAGATCAGCATTATCATTAATACCCCGATTGTTCTTGATGAACTCCTCTTTGCTCATACGCTTGGCAATTTTGCTGCTGTGCTGATCTGTGTTCAGCATAATAACTGAGTAGGCGAGGACATACGCTGTGTCCGCATTCGCAAATGCGTTGGGATTGCCCATGACGTAACGTTCTGCAAATTTAAGCATGAAACGGTCAATTTTTTGAGCTTCACCAGGCAGACGAAAAGACTGTAGGAATTGACGTAGAGCATCAACAAATCGTTTTTTCGTGAAATCCATTGCGTCAACAAAGGCATGCATGATCTCAATGTTTTGTTGGTCGCCTTCTCCCAGGAATTCGCCGATTTGGGTCTTGTCAAGTCTATCTTCCTTGAGAAGAAAGTCAGCAATATCAGCGGGGCGATCGCTGCTGATGAACCCGTCACGTAACAGCAGCTTGATTCCCTTCTTTGGCTTGAAGTTGAATTGCCTGATGGCATTTGTGAGAGCTGTTTTGCGAGCCTTGTCCTTCTCGAGTTGGTCTGGATCATCGCCCATGACGGGCGTAGATGGAGGTAATGGTGTATCCATTCGAGAGGCGCTGTCACTTAAAGTCGGATCAATAGAGGGCCGCAGGTCGTCAAGAGAGACTTTAGCATCTCCTTCGGCTCCAACCACATCTCCACCATCGGATCGAACGGAAGCGGACCAGTTGACTAAAGAGCGCAAAGTTTCGACCAGAGCCTCAAGAGAAAGGCGCTTGATGGCATACTCTTTGGGATAGTCGAGTTCATTGTCTTGTGTGGGAATTATATGCACAACCGTTAATGGTGGCGGTAAAACGCCCTTCAACTGCCACTCACTAGCAGGAGGTGATTTGGTCCTTGACTCCTCATATACTTGCTCATTGATCGTTGAAATGGTCAGGGGCGTTGTGGAAAATTTGGAAAGATCCTCGATCATAGTTTGAAATATGTTGTCCACTGTCTGATCGCAGTCATAATTCAGATATATTTCGACCAAAGATCTCGGGTCGGCACAGAGTCTGTTCAAAATTGTCACGAAATAAAGCTTCTGTGATGTTGGCGCGTTGCGCCGAGACAAGAGAGCTAAATAAATTTCGTTCAAAAAGACTTCGATTTCTTTCTGCGAAAGGGTTAGGGGAGGGCTCTTCATGCAAGCAATAGGTTTGGTCGGGATAGCTACCTTGAATGACGGTCTCATGTATTTTAGCATGAGCCAGAAGATCTCGGAGCAAACTTCAAAGATGCGGTCCACTGAGCTCGCTCCATTTCGAGTGATGCTGAGACAAAGATAGAATTTGATAGCCTGCAGGAAGGAGGTCGGTTCATTGTTCTTTGAGTTCTTGATAGTGCAGAGTGGCGAAGTGAAGACGGTGATGTTGTTATTCAGTAGTGTGTGGATGAGATGGAGTGATATCAACTTTGATCGCATTGGCTGACCACGCAAATCATACAACTGATCTGGCGGCAGGATTTTGGTGGATAGATTGCAGAATGATCGAAACACAAGGTAAGCGTCTCGTATATACACTTCATCTTCGGCATCCAGAGCGTCCATGTCTTCCTCGGTCGACGCTTCGGGACTCAACTGGCTTGTTACTGGATCATCCTTGTTGACGGATTTCAACCTGGTGACCATTGTTGGCCCATCGCCAAGTGTGGAATCATCAAAGCTCTTGCGGTGCTCGAGGTCCTTCAATGTCAGCTTGGCAACCCCGTTGGGATGTTCGGGGGTGTTGGGCTCCGAATGTGGCACTGGTGATTCGTCGCCTCCAGGACCAGCATCAGCATCGCTCGCGGGATCATTAGGGTCGATGGTAATATTGCTCGAGTCATGTCTGAGGCTACTAAGTTGTAAACGGGACTCCTTCATGTGTAGTCTGGTCTTGACGCGCTCGAAGACTGTTCCAACCATCTGGGTCAAGGTACCCTGGGCGACCTGCTGATTGGCGGTACTTCTGGACAGGAGAAATACATTGTACACCTGGCGCACAGCCTTGAGGAGACCGGCGCCATGGACAACGATCTTGTCGTTTAGAACGGCTGCCAGCAGCGACTTGACAATCTGTAGTTGGATCTCGACCGCTGTGGTTTCTCCCTGAAAGCAATCACAAATGGTGTCTATAGCTCGTTCGATTAATGGTGGAATCTTTTCATTGCCGTGTTTTGATTCGGTCTCTATGTCGTCTTTGTTGGGTAGAGAAAAGTAGGAATAGGATATGAGCTTGCCAATGCAGTCGAGGGCTGTCGTGGTGAGCTGCGGATTGTTGGATTTTGTGGCAAGCTGCAGAGGAGCGAAAACGATCTCGGGATCTGGTAGATGGTCCTGCTCTTTCACAGCATCTTGGGCTTTCTTGGTAGATTCGGCCAGCTGCTTGTTGCGCTGCGCATCTTTAGAGGTTGCGATGGCATCCAGGGAGGATACCAAGAACTTGAGAGAGCTCATCGGAGAGCACCAGCAGGACCACGGGCCATTCGAAAGAAGGAGAGTAATTGGACTTGGAGGCCGCGATTACGGGTAGAGCGAATGACGGGAAGACGGCGATGAAATCACAGGATCATCGGACTTGGAGGGATTCCAGTAAGGCCGGTAAGGCCAGTATGGCCGGTAAGGCGCGGCGTCTCGGACACCAACTAGGGGCGCAGCAGCAGCCGCCGACTGGACTGGGATTAGGTTGCCAGATATGCTTTGATCGGGCTTCGAGTTGGCAGGATCCGAGGCCCTGCTTATGGGCGCAAACTTGCAAGAGACCTGGCGAGCAAGCAGCGCCGTAATCTATCGAATCGACCTACTATGGCGAAGGGGGAAGCTCGTATGTCCAAGGGGCGGAGTTGGTGGATGGGCAACATGTCGGCCAGGAGGCAGCTGGCAACGCACTGCTATGTGGCGCGTATGGCACAAGTCCACCGTAACACGACAGCGTGCTTGGGTGGAACTGCCAAGATTTAAAGTGGGACTGTACTCTGCCTGTGTCATAAATACACATATACCGCTTACTCCATCGGTCTGCACGGTGCATCAATTAATTAATTACCTTTTGGTTGCAACCTCAAACTTGTTCGAATTCAGAAATTCTGTTAAAGAAAATCAACCACCATTCAGAACAGAATACACAAATCACAAATCCCTCCCATCGACAGAAGTTGTTTCCTTCCCGTCCTTCGCAGCAGTCGAGATATCAACCTCAGAAGAGGCTTGTGCCTATCAGATTATCGTACGTGGTCGAGAATTGAAAATTTATGGACCGGTGGATGTATGTTCTGATGCTGCTGCTATGAAAGGGTAGAAAGCATAGCAAAGCTGCCGTGATGTGTATGCAAAGACATCGTCGAGGGTTGTGACCTTGTTGTTGAAGGAAGACGTCATTCTGAACTACCCCAGGAGGGCAAGACAACTTCGCTTCCGCTTCACTGGGTCGTTGGAACGCGTGCCGACTCTGCCGGGGGAGACGGCTTTATTTATGGCGCGGTTGCAGATCATCTGAGATGTTCGATGGCGATGAGAAATTGTGGCAAGGCAAGGTGCATGCTTGGGGACACCGACCCCGAGCCTCAACTTGAGGATATGAGGCAATGGAACGAAGTAGATGAGACTGTAGTGCTGCGCTGGTGCCTGCCTGTAAGGAGCAATAGCGGCACCATCAGCCCTGTAAAAATAATACCTGCAGCGCCAACTGCCCGCCAGAGGCACGCCAAATTCTGCATAAACAGCCCGCCGAGTGCCATCCTGTGGGCCGCCTCCGAAAACGGTTTAGGCCCCAAAGCCTGCGAGCAACGGAGGACTGGGACTGGAGCTCAACGCAAAATTCTGGTCCAACCACAAACCCCAAGGATTTCTTTTGAGACGGCACTCCAACAATTCGCGCGCCGCCGCAACCTCCCATCTTCGGGCCGCTCAAAGCCTTTGCATATCATCTGCCCGGCCTCAGCCTGCCCCAGCCCGATTTTGCTTCTTGCCGACGTCTCCCATCGCCTGGTAAAGACGGCGGATACACCTCGTCGCTCACCTCGAGCATTCCCTACAGCGCTATTTTCCATCAATATGCTCAGCGCCGCTATTCGGAGGCGAGTTCTCGCCCCGACTCACAATGTCTTGCGCGCCGGCTTCAATTCGCGCGTAGCGAGATACTATGCCTCATTCCCCGATCATCAGGTCGTCAAGATGCCTGCTCTTTCTCCCACCATGCAGGCTGGCAACATCGGCGCTTGGCAGAAGAAGGCTGGCGACTCTATTGCTCCTGGTGACGTCTTGGTCGAGATCGAGACTGACAAGGCTCAAATGGATTTCGAATTCCAAGAGGAGGGTGTAATTGCCAAGATCCTCAAAGAGTCTGGAGAAAAAGACGTCGCCGTCGGAAGCGTGAGTGAATCCAGTGCTGCAACGTTGTGTATATAAAAAAAAAAAAAAAAAAAAAATCAAGGGTCCACTAGAGTATTCAATACTAACATAGCTATGTCACAGCCCATTGCCATTCTTGTTGAAGAGGGAACCGATATCTCCGCTTTCGACAAGTTCACGTTGGAGGACGCTGGTGGGAATGCCAAACCCCCCCAGCCCAAGGAAGAGAAGTCCGAGTCCAAACCCGCTCCCTCGTCATCAACCCCCGAGCCCTCGGCCGAGCCAGAACAATACTCTTCCCATGGCAGGCTTGAGACTGCTCTTGATCGTGAGCCCAACGCCGCCCCCGGTGCTAAGCGACTGGCTCGTGAGAACGGCATCAGCCTAGACGGTGTTAAAGGCACCGGCAAGGGCGGCAAGATCACTGAGGAGGACGTTAAGAAGGCTCTTAGCAGTCCTGCTGTGGCAGCCCCAGGCGCTACTTTCGAGGACATCCCATTGAGCAACATGCGCAAGACCATTGCCAGCCGTCTGCAAGAGTCTGTTCAGAAGAACCCCCATTTCTTCGTCAGTAGCACTTTGTCTGTCTCCAAGCTGCTGAAGCTTCGTCAAGCCCTGAACAGCTCTTCCGAGAACAAGTACAAGCTTTCTGTCAATGACTTCCTCATCAAGGCCATTGCCACTGCTTCCAAGAAGGTTCCTGCTGTCAACTCCAGCTGGCGAGACGGCTCCATCCGTCAGTTCAATACCGTTGACGTGTCTGTCGCTGTTTCCACGCCTACCGGTCTCATCACTCCGATCGTTACCGGGGTCGATGCTCGCGGCTTAGAGTCCATCTCCGCAAAGGTCAAGGAGCTTGCTAAAAAGGCTCGCGACAACAAGTTGAAGCCTGAGGAGTACCAGGGTGGCACCATCTCAATCTCCAACATGGGCATGAATGCTGCCGTTGACAACTTCACTGCTGTCATTAACCCGCCTCAGGCAGCTATCCTTGCCGTTGGCACCACCAAGAGGGTTGCCGTCCCTGTCGAGAACGACGATGGCACCACTGGTGTTGAGTGGGAGGATCAGATCACTGTGACTGCCAGCTTCGACCACAAGGTTGTGGATGGCGCTGTCGGTGCTGAATGGATTCGGGAGTTCAAAAAGGTCATTGAAAACCCTCTGGAGCTTCTTCTGTAAGAATGCGGGCAGATGGGGCCATACGAAAAGGAACTGGCGGCGGCGGCAAAAAGAGCGCATATATCCTAGAGCTTATCGGTGATGCATGACGAAAAGGGATCATGAAGACGTGCAGGCCTGGCATGTGTCTACGCCATCTGGCTGTAGTCTGGAGAGACGACGAGGCATGTTGCCTATGTACAATGATACTTGATTAATACTGAATTTCGGGTCAGGAGAAAATGTTTGGCTTGTACATTGGCCCGCTTCTCGATAGCATGTTATACAGATATCTAACTTTGTTTTATATTCCGGGTAGGCCAACCGGCTGAGCGCTTTGTTCTGGACAATACTGTCATGGCCTGGAGGAAGAATACTTTCTGCAGCCAAAAGTGGACGCGTGCAAGTCAATTCCAAGCACCCAAGCACCCAAGCAGCACTTATTCCTTACATCTGCGATTTGCTGGCTCGGTGGTGGTATGAGCGCTACCTGCATCACTCATACGCATTGCCAGAGTGATTCGCGTCAAGATTTGCAGTGCCAAAGCCGCTGCGAAAATGTCCCTTCATCACAGTCACGAAGCGTTTTACGTTATAAACCATCGCAGGCTGATTGACGGTGGCCGCTGCTATATGAAGGTCAAATCGGCGGACTTGGGCAGTTTTTGCTTCCATGACGACATTAACGCACTTGCTTCTTCAACTATGGGAAATACCAGGGCCACAACCAGAAAAACAAGACAAGCCTTGGGCATTCTGGAATCCAACAGCATTGTGGACAATGGATCTGGTCTCTTTCTCTATTAACTACCGGTTGATGCTTATTATCCGTCGCCGTGGAAGTCGTTCCATCAGAGCTCCCGTTTATCACTCCGTAAGACATGGGGTTACACGAAGAACTGCACCTTTGCAGGTGTGTTTCAGACCGGCAGCTCTTCGTTCAAGATATATCCCGTGTGTACAGCTGTTTCTCGGACGACACCCCTCCCTCAGATGAACAACACTCATCAACCCGTGCTGAGCTTGGACTTTGAGGCATCCGTTCCTCGCAATCCCGCCACACAGGCTCTCTTTGTACACAGCAACAGGAAAACGATACAAGCGACATTCGAACCCATCGCCGCGGGTGCCTCTGATGACGAACAATGTTTCCGACGACGCGCACAGTTGGCGTGGCCATGCTCGCCACCATGTTCAACCAGGTGCTTGCCTCGCCCTCGACGGCAACAAGCAGCTGCACAACAACCATGACGATAACCGAGTCCCGTCTCCCGACGCCTCCGTACTGGCCGCAATGCTACTTTGACGGAGTCGCGCGCATCTATAGCTCCACGGTCACGGTGGACCACGAATTCGACTGTCACGGCTGCGGGAGCATCACAGTCCGCACCGAGCCGATCGTCCATTGTCCTGCGGAAATCATCACGGCGACGGCGACGGCGACGGAGACGACGCCTCTCACGGTTCATCGGACGGTTTGCACGCGGCCCAAGCGGCCTGAACCCGAGTCCAGCTCTTCGACATCACGGGCGAGCATGTCCCTGGGCGAATGGCTCCTCGGCTTTGGATAAAGACGCACAATTCCCAATTCCAATTCCAATTCCAATACCACCGGTGACTTTTGGACCCTGTCATCCCGTCGTTCCGAGTTTGCCGAGTGCAGCGGTTACAATGGAGCTTGGCACTATACGGATATACGGAGTATTATTAGAGTTAATATCACACACCATATATTAGCGCTCAGTCCCCTTGTATCATCACCCTGCAGAGTGCAGCCGCGCTGTCATGTGGCATTTTGCAAGTACGAAGCAAAAACGCCGTGGTCAAACGCGGACGGATTATACGCACTCCTCTTCTTTCCACAGCAAGGGGTGCTTGCTCGCTTATACTGTGTAAAGGCCCAGCCATTTGACGCTTGCCGGACGAGACACCATCCCATCTACGTACGGCAGACGCCATCAATTTCGCGAGTGGCATCAAGTTATGGTAAGCACTATCAACCCTGCCGGTACGCAGATGTAGTCTTATCCACCATCTGCACCCAGAGACGACGGGGGAAGAGACTCTTTTTGACAAGACACATGATGGCCCGTCATCCTCACATCCGGACATTCAGTTGCAGCCGCTCGCTCGACGGAAGACCACATCGAGCCCACGGCATGTCCGTAATAATCACAGACGAGCCATTTTCTTAGGTAAGACCACTCTTGCCTCCCGCGGCCGGCACGCGGCCACGAAGCCGTTCAGCTCAACACCAACCAACTTGTCTTGGATGGCAGCCCTCCCTCGCCACGGCTGGCACGCAGCCAGTCACTTATGTCGTCGCCAGGACACGACGGTGCGGCGCCGGCCTCGGCAAGAATATCCGCATGCCACGACGTGAACACGGGCCACTCCCTGTCTTGAAATGAACTCGTTGCGTAGGGTGTAAGCATCTATTATCTCACTGCTCCGGCACCTTGACTCCATCAGTCCTCCGTTTTCCAGTTTTTCTCATTGTCTTCACATCGTCCCGTGAGGGGCCATTGCCCAGCCCACGTAAAGCCGAAGTATTGATGCAACGTATGACGCCTGCGGCTGAGACGGCATACAGATGGAACGTAGAAGAAGTTGGCGAAGTCTTTCTCTCGTCCTCGCCGCGGTTGTACAGGAAGAGAGGAAAGGATACAGCCCGAGTCGTCCTCACAATGTGGAATCCTAAAGAATGTATTTAAGAGCTCGCCGCATCCTCTATCGACACAAGTCCCTATCATAACCCAGATCCAACAGTCTGCACATTCCATCCTCTCCCCATTTACTTCAAGTCTTGTTGTGCTTCACAGAACTACCCAGCATGCACGCCTCGCAGCTCATCGGCCTTGCCATCACGGCCGCCTCTGTCCACGCCAACCCAGTGAAAGTGAAGCAGGGCGCTCCCGACCCTTCTTCGCCCTCAGGCTGTACCACGACCGTGTACGTCCAGCCGGCTTGGACCGCGGGACCTGTCAAGACCATCTGGACTACAACGGCCACGACCACGCGGACCGTCGACTGCGGCCCCTGCACCGCCGTCACCACGAGTGTGCTGCCCTGGGGCCCAGGGCCCGTGGTCATCTTCGACACGACGACGACGGCCACCGAGCCCAAATTGACTTCTGTTCTGGCTTGTGCCGAGCCTTCTCAGACGAACTAGGCATGTGCTCTGATGCACGGTAAGGGGGGGCGGGGAAGAGTATGGGTGGGAAAAGGGGTTAATGAGAATATGGACCAATGCCGTGATGTTGTTACGCAAGTCGTGCAAGTTGTGATTTTAGAATCTCCTTGCTATTCAGGTATCTTTATTATGAGAAGATGGTTTTCTACGTCTTCTTGGCAAAAAGTCTAGTCTCCAATGCCAGAGTATGATTATCCCCTATCCATGGGAACTGCGGCAAATGCCACTCACCTCTTCCTTCCGGCGCATCGCCTTTGAATTCCGCCGAAGGTGTCATTTCACCGTGAAGAACGGGGCTATACTTCTCGGGCTCCGATGTGGTGCGATGATAAACGTCATGTTTCCACCGCGGCTGTTAAGCTGCACGCGAGGACTACTCCTGGTATGGAGGGACTCGGTCCTCCTTTGTCCAGGATTCCGCTGGAACCGTTGGTAAAACTGGCACGCATGGCGGGTGCTTATGGTTTCTCCTGACACGGCTATGGCTCCGAAGGGAGCAAGTCGTCACCTGTTCACATTCGGAGTTGGCAGGTAGTGAAGCTCTGTCTCGGGCTACACCAGTTCTCTCCCTCGGGTAAGATACGTCTGGCCATTTCACCAGTTGTCTTTGTCTTCTAGGTATCATAGCTTCCATGGCTTGTGGTGGTCCCATTGGGCTTGCGATAATAGTAACAGTAGTGGGTGGACCGAGTTTGTTCCCGACCAGTCCATAGTATCTCCGACTGACAAAGGTGTCAGAGGACCACGAAGGGAACCACGATCCATCGTCAAGTTCATGTTCCCGACTCCATCCACTCTGTCTCATTCCAACAACTTTTGACAAACCCGTGTCTTGTAATTACATAACCGCAGCTGCATGACGTGACGACCATCTCCCTTACTACCCTACCACTTGAATGCAACCTGTATCTGGCCCTTCAGCAAAGGCACTAGAATTCCAGAGCGACTATCGAATTAAGTACTGTTCCTCATCTCTGGATCCAAAGACAATTCATACTTTGCTAGAAAACCACATGTAGACGTGACGAAACTACAACAAAAAAAACCCCAAGTGAAGTGATTTTACACCTCTCCAGATTAGCCAAGCACGTATGTCTCAGAACGTGATTTCATGCTTCACCACCATCAATAATCAACCCCTGAATGATTGTGTAAATCTACAAGCCCTACTTTTCTCTACTAGTCGGGTTGCTCTTTAACAGCTAGATAAGTGTATCTACACTAGACTAGCAACTCACGGTTAAAGGCATCTAGAGGGATATATAGGGTATAAGCACTACCCTATAGATACTTCCTTTTCTATATTAAACACCTATAAAATAAAGTACTTCCTATCTCCACTCTATGTCTTACCTATTATCTAATTAGCTAACCCCCCCCCCCCCCCTGTGCAAGTAGATTTGTAAAATCATTCAGGGGTTGTATTGTATAACCAAACTACCATTACGACATCCACCACAACACACTTAACAATTTAAAAAAAAAAACCCTTCACGTAGAACAAAATGCTCCGTTCCACAGTGCCGTCAACCAGCCCCTGCGCAGATGAGAGACGTTCATCACGGTGGGGGCCGCTGCAGAAAATGCGGGCTTTATTTATGTCATGTATTTATCAATTTATTTTATTATATATATATATATATGAACTTTTTTGCGCTTTCGCTTGCACTTAGGTAGCAACGCAGGAACGGCCTAAAAACACTAGAAAAAAGACTTAATTAATCTATTACCTTTTCTTTAATTTTACTTTAATAGTGCATTACTTCTAGAGTATAAGTATAAAGAAAGCAGTACTAATAGTTATAAATAAAGAAAAAAAAAGGCTTACTTAAAGTATTTATTACCTTTAAGTAAGTAAAAAAGCTTTAATACTATAAACTTAAACTATACTTATAGCTACTAAAAAGTAAGAATAAATCTTAAATTACTTATAAAAAGTACTTAATTAATTTACTAGCTTAGTTCTAGTAATAGTTCTAAACAATATATATAGTATAATATATAAGGTAGCTATAGTAGTAAAGGAATATAGCTATACTAAGGTTATTATAACCTTAATTAATATACTTATAACTAGTAATATTAAACAAACTATTAAATAAGCAATAAACAAGGCTTTTTATAAAGAGCTTAAAGAAGGCCTAATATAAGTAGATATTATAAAAGGATAGTAGTATAACTATACCTCTTTTAAGAACTAATAAACAGTTACTTTAGTAGTACTACTATACTAGTACTATAAAGTCTTAGTTAAAGGTAACTTAATTATAGAAGCCTTATAAAATAAAACCTCTTTAAAGATAGTATAAGCTATTAATTATACTACTAGTTAAGGAACTATAATAGCAGTATACTGCTTCTAAAGTAGCAATATAGTAATTATATTTAAGGCTATAGCTAAGCTATTTATAGAAGATATAAGCTAAATTTTAACTACTTTTAGACTAAAAGTAACGCTTTAATGTAAAGTATTTAGTATTATAGTTAAAAGCTTTTTAATAAAATATACTTAATAAACTAATAAAAAAGACTTCTTTAAGTACTTTTAAGAAGCTAATATAAATAGAATTATAAAAGTAGTAACTTAAAAGCTATATAGAACTATAATAAAAGTACCTTTTATTATAGAAGTAAATAAAACTAAAGCAGCTAATAAGCTTTACTGCAATAGAATAGTATATTAAGTAAAGATATTTAAAGTAAAACTCTATAATAAAGCCTTATACCTTAAGCAGTGCTATAGCTACTACTAATTTAGCTACATTGTAAAGTACTATAAGAAAACCTTATACTACAGCTGCTACAGTGCTAGCAAGTACAATAAAGAGGAAGAGGCTTGCTTAATATAATAAAGAAATGCAAAGGAGTGCTGCTTAAACTACTAAGGACTGTATCTAGCTTAGTCCTATAACTATACTATTACAAAAGAACACTAAGAACAAGCAAGAACAGTATATAGCTACTAGCTAATATAGTTTATAAAGTATAAACCTTTTACTAATAATAATAAAAGAAGAAGCTAAAGAAGATATACTAATACTATACTATTAAAAAAGGCTTCCTTAAAAAAAAAATTAAAAAGCTTTTTAGTAGTAAAAATAAAGCCTTTACTTAAATAGATTTAACTATACTAAAAATAATAATAAAATTCCTTTTTTTTAGTTAACTATAAGTACTTATATAAGTACTACTAAGAAATAGTAAAGTACTACTATCTTTAGTATTAACTTAATAATTAAAGTAATATACTAGAATATAAAAAAGAAAACAACGCTAGTATAGCTAGTACTGTACTACTATAGTAATATAGATATAGTAGTAATATAAGAACTAGTAAAAATTAATAAACTCTTTTTTAACTTAAGGCTTAAATAGTACTAGCTAGTAGCCTATAAAAGCTATATAGTAATATATATATACTACTAATATAGCTTTAAAGCGTAAAAAGTATAGTAAAGCTAAGACTAATATAGTATTACTATAAAAGGCATAGAAATCTACTTTGTTTACTTCTTTTTATATAAGTAAAAGTAAACTATACTATTTTATAAACTAGTAAAGGCTTTATAAAAAGACTATAGTGTTTTTATAAAAGACTTTAATTAATACTATTCTTTATAAAATAAAGTAAGAAAGACTTTATTAAAATATAATACCTTCCTTAAGTTAATAGTATAGTAGTAGCTTAAACTTACTATACTATAAAGAGAGGTTACTTAGTACTAATAAAGAAAAAGAAATAGTACTATAGACTATACTTAAGTAACTTAAGATATAACAATTAAATACTTAAAGCTAATTCTTTTTACTAGCTTTAACTATATTTTATAGCTAATTAGTATTAAAATAAAAGAACTAGCTTAAAAGAAAAAAATAAAATACTACTTATAAGTATTTCTAGATAGAAACCTAGTAGTAATAGAAGCTAATATTAAGTTTAATACTTATAGTAGTCTTATAGTAAGACTACTTTAGTCTTTAAGCAATATAAACTAATATATAATATAGTTTATAAATTAACTTTAAGTAATTACTAATATTATAGTACTTAAGCAGAAATATTGCAGCTTTTATAAGGCTTTATAGTAAAATAAAGCTATATAAAATATAACTTAAGAGGTAAACTAAGCTTTAACTTAGTAAAAAAGGAATAAAATAGAGCTTAACTAGTGCTTTATTACTAAAGTAGTAAAGAAGTAAACCTATATTATTTATAAAGAATAACAAAGAATATAAAAGTATATACTATAATAAGTAAACTTAAGTAAAGGTAACTTATAGTTACTAAAGAAATAAGTATAACTAAAAAGCAAGCTTTTACTTAAAATCTAATAAGTTTTAATTCTTTTTTATAGTATATAAGGTAATAAAGTTAAAGCCTATACTTACTAAGAAAAAGCTACTACTTTTATAAAGTACTTCTTTTTTACATTTAAAGCTACTTTTAGTAACATTTTAGACCTTATATTCTACTACTTTAATAATATACTGTTTTTAGTAAAGGATACTTACTTTAAAGTAAATATTAAAGAAATCCTTTAAAATATAGTAAATTAAAAGGCACTGAAAAAAAAATAGTATACTAGTAAGGCTTATTAAAGCCTATAGTACACTAGTGTAGCAGGCCCTTGCTTACTTGCTAAATACTACTTACTATATTAGCTACTACTTAGCCTTATTCTAGAAGGCTAAGGTAGTAGTCCTTAAGAAACTAAAAAAGAAACTAAAAGAGCTATATAAAGTAAAAGAATAGAGGCTAATATTACTCCTTAACATTACTAGAAAAATACTAAAAGTAGTAGTTATATAATAAGTTATATATATAGCTAAAGAAAGAGGCTTTTTCTTAAACTTTTAAATAAAAAATAAAAAAAATAAGTTAATAAAAGTAGCTTTTAGCGTTTTAATAGAAGTAGTAAAAGTAGTATAGTACTACAGTAGGACTGCATTACTACTATAGCTAGATATTTTAGTAGCTTTTAATATAATTAGCTATACTTACTTAACTTATATCCTAAACTAATTACTAATCTTAAAGTAAATAATAGCTTAAGTTTATAGCTTTATTACTATATAAATAGTATAGATACTATTCTTTAAAGAAACAATAAAAGAAATACTAGTAGTAATAAAGATCTTGCAAGGGTCTTTAATATTCTTAATTCTTTTCTTGCTATATATTGCTTTATTATATAAAAAGCTTAAGCAGGCTAATGTAACTATAACCTTAAGGTTCTTAAATAATATAAATATAATAGTATATAAGAGAACTATATAAAAGATATAGAACTACCTTAAAGTAGTATAAGTAATCTATAAAAACTAAATAAAAGAAGTAAAGCTAAAATTTAACTTATAAAAAAGTAAACTAATATACTTTACTTATATATATAGCTTAAACTTAATACTAGTTAAACTTAAGACTATAATAGTTTATTTTACTTAATTAATAAAATTCTTTAAAGTTTAAGTTAATAAAAAGCTTTAATAGAAAATATACTAAAAAAAAGTTAAAGTTAAGCTTAAAAGATAGTACTTAGCTTTTACTATTTTTATAGTATTAATATAAAGGTATAGCCTCTATAAAGCCTGCTTTATATATATACAAGTAGTATAGAGCACTATTGCTTATAGTATAGGAATATACTATACTTTAATACTATAAAAAAGAAAGCTAAAAAGTATTATAAAAGTATTTATTAAAGAGTAGCTTACTTACTTAAAGAAAGTCTTTAAGGCTTATAAAGCTATACTATAGGTATATATTAAGTTTAAAGTAGCTATTCTTCTCTTAAACCTTTATATAAACTATAAAGCTAAGAAATATATAAAATATATAAAAAGAAATAAAATAGTAAACTATATTTAATAAGTATATATAGCAGTAGTAAAGCAGCTATATAGAAGAGAATAGCAACGTTAACCTCTATAATTTATTCCCTTTAAATACCTTTACTACAAGTATAAAGCAAGTATATTAGTAGAAGTAGAACTATTATAAGAATAAAAAGATT